>WOXC01004875.1:0-100000 GCA_011680675.1 Gymnobelideus leadbeateri
ATAGTTTATCTTTCTACACAATGTTTAATCTTAATAATGAGGATAGTTCATTGGATGACTTATGTAATCAATCTGACTTCACTTTACTCCTTCCCTAGTCTTGGCTCTGTTATCAGACACTTCAATGATACCCCCAGCTGCCATTTTATAATCTGTAGTCTCCTTGACCCTCTGTCATCCTACCCCATGGCTCCACCATCTGACTTAATAATATGTGAGTATTTACAAAGTGCCTGAAGGTTGGCAATGTGCTTTTACAAATATCATCTCATTTTATTCTCACAACAACCCTAGGGGGTATTTGCTATAATTATCCACATTCTATAATTGAGGAAACTGAGGAAGGCAGAAGTCATGTAACTTGTCCAGGATTGCACAACTAGTTAAATATCTCAGACTTGATTTGAACTTGGATTTAAGAGATTCCCAGTCCAGAACTTGCTCTACACGGTACCATTTAGCTATTTTCTCTATTCTCGATTTCAGTATGTTGAGAATTGTTGGATAGTGTTTCAAAGTGTAGTGAATTTCATTCCCTGTAAATTTAGACTGTATAATTTCAGCTGAGCAATTTACAGTAATCTTTAATTCTGTTTTTATTATTTCTCTATACCTTTTTACCAAATAACTAGTCCAGATGACCTTTCTTCTTATGCCCCTAACTGCTTTTCTGGGATTATGATGATCTGTTGTGAGGTTCTTCAGTTTCCTGCACCTGGGCTTCTAAACTTTCATCCTTTTTAGAGGAAGAGGTGATATTCATTCTTGCCAAGATTAATACTTCTACTTGTACCCTTCATCGTATATCCTCCCACTTATAGGATATTCCTTCCTTAACGAACTCTCACATGAATCTTCATTTTCTCTTTTTATACTGAATGCTTACATCTGCCTTTAAACTTATTCATCTTTCCTCTTCAGTGATAATTATAGCTGACATTTATATAGGATTTTATGGTTTTCAAAACACTTTACATATATTATTTCATTTTATCTCCAATATAATGCTATAAAGTAAATCTTGATACAAGTATTATTACCCCCATTTTACAGATGAGGAACTGACATCCAGAGAGGTTAAAATAACTTTCTCGTGAATTTGAACCTGGGTTCCCCCGATGCCAAGTCCAGCATTCTTTCTACCATACAACCTTCCCTGCCTGACCATAAGACACACAGATATACACAATGCAGGAGTGCACACACACACACACACACACACACACACACACACACACAAAATCCCTCCCATTCTTATATTCCATCAAACATTTTGAATTTTTCTATTAGATTTTGTGAAAAGGTAATCTACACTCAAAGCCTTTAAATTTAATTTTCTTATTACCTACTCTCTCCCTTGAAATTAGTGATGCAATTCTGCATTTATCCACTTATTTTTCCAAGGGTCATGTATTGCATCTTTATAATTAAATCCTGTGCCCTCAATCTTCATCTTCCTCAACCTTCCTAAAGCATTGACAGTGACTTCTTCCACTCCTTAATTTTCTTTCTGCTTTTGACTTCTATAATGCCACCTACATATATCACATGTTCTCTCTCTCTCTGTATGTCTCTGTTTCTGTCTGTCTGTCTCTGTCTGTCTTTCTTTTCCCCCATTTTTTTTTTATTTTTGTCTCTATAACCTGTTTTTCCAACCTTCAAAAAACGAATGCTCCCTATGGTTCTGTCATTTTTCTCCTTGGAAAATCTCATTCATTTTCATGTTTTCAAGTATGATCTTTTTGTACATGACTCTTAATTATCTATTCCCAAACCCTAATTTCTCAACTTCACTCTAGTTGTGCATTTCAGTTGTCTGTTGGTCATATTCATAGAGAAGTCTGGGGATACTCTCAAGCTCACTAGGTTGAAAACTGTACTGATATTTCTGTCAAGGAGATTATAATTCACCTGATCACCTGTACTCAAAATTTGTGGTACTTGACTCTTTCCTCATGTGGAAGGTAGGACAGCTTAATGAATAAACATTTGGACCTGGTTTCAAATCATGTCCCTATAATTGCTGACTGTGTGACCATAAGTAAGTCACAATGTCTGAGACTCACTACCTATTTTACAGGGTTATTATAAGACTCAGATATGATAAAATATGCAAACAACTTTGCAGATCTTTAAGGGGACAGCTAATTTTATTATAATTGAAATTATTAACAAGTCTTGTTGATTCAATTTCCATATTATCTTTAGAATGTTCTTTCCCTTTGATTTCTACTTGTGAGGCATTAGAAAGGTAGTCTGGGGTAGTAGAAAGGAAGCTAGACATGGAGCTAGAATTGACCTGGTTTCAAATTCTGCCATTGACCTGTATTGACTTCAAGGCACTGGGAAAGTAATTCAATAACTAAATCTTTGTTTGCCACATTTTTCTTATCTGTACCTTGAGAATCATAGTATTAGCAGGACTCTTGTGAAGGCGGGAGGAGTCATAGGTTTCCGAAGTGCATGATACAGTCCCTTGGTGGGAGAGGGATTGGAACTATAGGGGAGAGTGGTAATAGTCCTGGGTACAGTTGGGGGAAAATTAAATAAAAATGAGGGTGTAGTGGAAGCATAAGGAAAGAAGAGAAGAAAATTATGAAAACCTTTTCATACAGGTTTCATCTGTTGTGTAACAGAGTTAAAGTCATGGTGATCACATTACTCTCCAAATAAACACACAAAATTCAAGTTATAACGATCAGTGGTCAAGTCCATTAACAGGTCTTAACAAACAAGTGTTGGCAGGCAAATATGCCACCCATTGTCAGGAAGTCTGGCATACGGGAATATGTGCACGTAACAAATTAACAATACAGTACTATACAGTTACATGATGCAGTATTGCATCATCAAAATTTCAGTGCAGGAAAACCCTCCAAAATTTCAATAAATTATTGAATTTGTCATATACAAAATTAATTTTTTTGTAATGATGCAATTAAAAAAAAAACCTTAAAGGCTTTCTAGGGGGATGGTGGCTAATCTTTATTTTTTGAAAAGGGAGAGGTGGGTCAAATAAGTTTGGGAACCTCTGGAGATCATTAATGTGAAGTGCCTGGCAGACTTTAAATCACCATATAAATGCCATTAAAAAAAGTAGTACTATAAACCTTCATTCAAATCTGTTTGGATTACCTTATAATTTATTCACAAGTCTTCCCAATAATCACTTTCTCCACTTAATCTTTTCTACCAATCTGATCTGATAATGCCATTGCTCTCCTTAAAACCATTCAATCACTTCCATGCTTGCCAATTAAATTCTAAATTTCTTAGCCTGGCATTCAGCCCCACCCTACCTTTCATCTTACTCCTTCTAAAAAGCAACTTGCATATACATTATATGCACATATATGACCACATACAATATAATGTTAATTTAACTTTTCATAGCTTTATATACAATTTCTATATTTGCACTTCACAAAAACCCTGTAAGGTATTATAATCCCTTATTCACAGATACAGAAACTGAGTTGAGTGGTTAAGTGACTTGTCCAGAATGACATAGCTACAAGTGTTAAGAGGCAAGTTTCATACCTATGTCTTTCTGTCATCCCAGTCTAGACTTCCATCCATTATGACAAGCTTAGTCACTGTCATTAAGTATCTCCTTCTTATGTGCCTTGTATTTTCTAAGGTACTGTGGTTACAAATACAAAAAGTGGAGGGAGAGAGAGAGAAGGAGGTGAGGGAAGAAAGACAGGAGAGGGAAGGAAGAGGAGGAAGAGAGGAAGGAAAGAAAGAAGAAAAGGAAAGAGAGAAGGAGGAATGGAGGGAGAAGGATGAAAGAAAGGGAAGGAAGGCTCTTACTTTTCTAATCTCTAGGAACTTAAAAATTTTGTTTGAGGACATAATTTGTACTTATATAAATATAGTACAGATTAAATACAAGGTAGTTAAATGCAAGGGAGGGAGGACACAGTTGTGTGGGTCTCAGTAAGTGCTTCTTAAAGAAGGTGATTCTTGAGTTGCACCTTTTCTACCTTTTCCACGTGTCATTTACCTATGCCTAAAATTTATCTGTGCCCAAAAAAGACCCTCAGGATTGGTATTCAGAATTTCTGTCTACTCAAATTCCACCTTCTTCTGGAAGCTTTTTGAGTCTTTTGAGTAAGAAATAATTTTTCTTTCCACCAACCACTTGTAAGTGCTTCATATTTCTCTCTAATATTATTTTTTAAATTATTTATTTATTATTTTTTGGAATAAAACAAGCATTTCCATAATATAGTATAATTTAAAAAAAAAGATGATTGCACATGAAACTTCAAATCTATTATGTACTACTTGCAATTTCTTTTAAATTTATAATAAAGTTATCATATAAATTCATCTTTCCTTTTCCCCTCCCCCCTACCCTAGAGATGGCTACCAGTAGACATAAATATATATATACTGTTGGACAGAACTCTACTTTGTCCTTCCCTTCATTGATTTGTAAAGCAGACAACTCAACCTTCCCTTCCCTTCATTGGTTTGTAAAACAGAGAACTCTGCCTTCCCCTTCCTTAATTGATCTGTAAACAAGCAGGACCCCCACCCCTTCCTTTCCCTAGATTGATCTGTGGGCAGGAGTTCCAGACTAGGGTTTTGCACTGGTGGGAAATTCAAATGTATGCTGACCAATCACTGTAGTTTCAGCTTACATAACCTGGCTATGGAACCGCTATAAAACCAGCACAATGTCTGTGCCAAAGTACTTTCTGATTTGGGTGACCATGTACCTCAACAGTACCATGGTAATAAAATCCACTTTTTAAATTTAATCTTGGGGATCTTCTGTCTCGCTTTATTGGGGTACAACTATATATATGATCTCTCTATACATACTTTTATTCTAGATTGATACATGTTCTTATTCTAGACTATGAATTCTAGTGCTACCTACCATTTCTTATTTGTATATATTCTATTTTCTCTGATAGACTATATGTACCATGAAGGCAAGTTATCTTTCTTCTCTCTGCCTGTATCTAGCAGAGTACTATATACATAGTAGATGTTCAAATGGTCGGTTCATTTGATAGAGTCAGGCAGAACTGAGATCAGATCTGTCCCTAGGAACCTGTTAGCTGTGTGACTCTGGGCAAGTCCACTTTTTGCCTCAGTTTCCTCAACTGTAAAATGGAGATAATAAAAGAACTGCCTTCTCAGGATTTATGTAAGGATCAAATGACATAAGATTTGTAAAGTGCTTAGCACAGTGCTTGGCCTATAGTAGTTGTGATATAAGTGCTAATAACCATTATTAGTTATTTTATTGAATGAATGATCAGCTGTCCCATGTTGACAACATTTCTGGATTATAAGTTATCATACATTTCAGAATCGCAGAAGTCCAGGGATAGAAAGGAGCTCAGAAAACATCTATTCCTAACTCAGAGCCCCTCTGCAACATACTTGATAAAAGGTCATCTCACTTTTTGCTGACAGACCTCCAGTGATGGGGGAAATCATATTACTTCCTTAAACATCCCATTCTACTTCCAGGTACACTTAATTGTTGTTTTTACTCTTAGACCAAGGATGCATTTGCCTCTCTGTAGCTCCAGCCCCTTGCTTTTAGTGTTACTCCCCTGAATCAAGCTAGCATAGGTTAATCCCTGCTGCATTTGACACACAGCCTTTCAAATACTTGAAGATTGAAGCCATCATTTCCCTTCCTTCCTCATCCTTTTCTCCAGACTGTGTGGTTCAGTTGAAGATAGAAAGAAGCTTTTTCTTCATTTAAACTTTAAGAGCTTTATCCCTTTTTGCTGTCGTCTGTTATAGATTATTTTTGTGGGGATGTACATGTGGTTAAGTATATTTTTGTTCCTCTCCAAAATGCTATAAAAGACCTTCCATCAGGTTGAAGGAATTTCTCATTTAGACCTATCATTAGTTCAAAGCCATTTCATCAAGATTTCTGTCACTACCTATTTCTCCAAATAAATTATTTCACTGCATAGGAGAAGAATTTTCTATGCAAATTAACAGTGTCAAAAGGATTGGAGAAGGTTATGTTTAATGTACTTAAGGGAATAAACTTTTTAAGCACTTAAAGCTATTGTAACAGTATCTAAGAAAAATGCTAATTGCAAATGACCTTTATTTTCCACAAAACTGCTCCCCCCCCAGTTAATCCCCAATTTGTGTTAGTTTTTGAATCTGAAAGTAAGAAAACTGCATTTATCTTCCATTATTTAATATGGCCTTTCCCACAATTGTTTGAATGAAGTCCTTCTACATTCAAGTGTTGAATTACTCTCTTGCATTTAAGAGAGCATGACTTTAAAACGATGAAAAGTAATAACCTATCTTGTTTTTCTTATCTGGGAGAAATGATTTTCCCCCTCCTCCCCCATTTGTAAATACTTTTTACAAATCCTCTTGTCTCCACTTACTGATGGGATTTCAGGGATTTTTAGGCACTTAAAAAATCTCTTTAAGGGACCATGCCTATAAATATCAGAAAAAAAAAGCCAAACATCATTAGAAAAGTTAGGAGAGGGGCGGCTAGGTCGCTAGGCTGAGTAGAGCGCCATCCCTGGAGTCAGAAGGACCTGAGTTTGGATCTGGCCTCAGACACTTAACACAAACAAACAAAAAAACCTAGCCTGTGACCTTGGGCAAGTTACTTAACCCCAAATGCCCTCCAAAAAGCAAAAAAAAAAAAAAAAGTTAGGAGAGGCTGGACGTTCTGACTAATTTCTTTTATCTAGGGCATGTCATTAAAGCTTTTATGATTGTGCTGCTGGGCTGACAATCTCTTGGACCTGGAAAGGTTTGAAAGTTTGGAGAGGCTTCTCATGCATAAGTTCAACAGTATATGTCATTGAGCACCACAGTAGAACTGGGGCCAGGAACAGCAATTGTACCAAGTGTTTTCACCAGGCACCTTTATAATGGATTAAGAAAGATTGCAGGTGTATGTCTCATTTTCTTTCAGTATCCCAGAAAATGGGTTCACGATTCTATTCAGTGGTTCTCTGCAGTGATTAGATCTAGCATCAGAGGTGGTAGTGGTTATATTTTTGGATGGGTTATTTGTAAAGAGTGGATGATTATTCCCCTTGGGAGGAATGGGAATAATGATATTCAACAGTGCTTTCTTGTAAATGCTAAAGGGTCTCTGAGTTGACTGGATTCTTTTTCAGACTCATTTCTCCCCTTATCCCATATACCCAACAACCAGAACACAAATAATGCCATAATTCTTTTGCTGTTCTCTTTGAGTGATTCTGATTCTACATTGAATGTTATCTTATGAATCAAATGGAAAATTTTGAAGGATTTGTATGTAAGTAAGGTACATTGTACCAAGCATAATGAACAATGATCTTTGTCCACCAGGGACTTAGAATATAATACAGGGTGTCCTAGTTTTAAGAATACTTGGAACACCTGGTCTAGAGAGATCACATATATTTTGGGGTAGAGATTAAGTTCAGAGATAATTTGATGAAGCCTTGTTTTTGTTGACAGTTTTAATTGAATACCTTCTGGGAAAAAGAAGTTAACTGTGGTCTGACAAAAATATATCGCATGGGGGCGGCTAGGTGGCGCAGTGAGTAGAGTGCCGGCCCTGGAGTCAGAAGGACCTGAGTTCGGATCCGGCCTCAGACACAACGCACACACAAACAAAAACCTAGCTGTGTGACCTTGGGCAAGTTACTTAATCCCAATTGTCCTCCAAAAAAAAAATATATATATATATATATATATATATATATATATATATATATCACATGGTCATTCAGGGTCCCAGTTTACTTATCTGATTGTCACAGAATTTGTGAGTTATTTCGTCATCTTAGATTCTGGTCAAAGACTGACTGAAAAACTTTTTAAATTACTACTGCTTACTGTAAGATTACTCCAGGACATGGATTCTTAGCAAGGATGACCAGACACTAGAGTGTATCTTTAATGGACAAGGTGGTGCAGCAGAAAAAAAAAAAATTTGGATTTGGAAGTCAGAGAACCTGAGTTCTAATCTTTGCTCTTTTCACTAACTACTAAAATTGATTAAATCATATAATATTCTCCAAGCCTCAGTTTCCTCACTTGTGAAGTTAGTAGGTAGGACCAGACAACTTCTAAGATTATTTCTGACTCTAAATCTGTGATTTGTATTAAGAGACTTGTATTTAACCGCCAAAATATTTCTCTGGAGATATCCAAGGTTGCTAAGACATTGTGGAATAGCTGAAAGTTAGTCTAACTAGAGTGATGATGTGACCTGTCATTCAGAATTTAAAGGCTAAATGGGGTTTAACTCATTCATTGCTTACTTACTAGTCATATTCCTTACTCTGTTGAAGTCAGTCCTTTGTTGTGGACATTTGGATTCTCTTGAAGAAAATAATTCCATAGAGAGCTGAACAGGTTTTACTGGCTCACTTTTATAGGCCAACATAGAGAGTGGTTCCTTCCAGATGAGTACTTCCTTCCAAGAATCCAGACCAGGCAATTCAACTTGGGAGCAAATCCCAGTTACTGAAACCCATCCCTCAGGACAAGCTTGCACAACATATGGCACTCGGATTGTGTCCGCCAAAGTATTTCAGGCAGCTTGTGAAAAATAGAGGATGTCAAAGGAAGTAAAGATGTAAAGAGTGCTTTGTCTGTGACCTACTTAACCCACCTTCCAATAGTCACTTTTGTGTCCCTTGAATAATTTGACAGGTGGGTTGCCACTGCCTGCTCTGTTTGCCACGTGACCTGGCGCAACCAACCATGGTCAGTCTGTCTCTAGTCTGAGAGGAGCAAGAGTGTTATCTTTTCATTGTGTTTTCAGTTGTTACTAAATGTAAATAGTAAGAAAACTTGAAAAATATATTGAAACTTGTATTGCTTAGCAAAGTAATTTTTTTAACATTAATTTGATTTCATATAAATACAGATCTTAAGTAATAAGTGTAATTAATTGATATTATTTGAAATTTCCCGTTTTAAAATATGGTTTATTTGTAAAATAGTTTAATCATTAATTATATCTTTACTTGGAAAGTGAGCTGCTAGAAACTTCTCTTTGGCGGAAAGTTTAGCCTATTTTAATTTTGGTCCCTACCTGTTGCCAAGTAGTACAGGTTTGCCTTAGGAAATACTAAGGGAACTCCAAATCTATCAATTTGTCTCGGAGGCAGACTCTGTCACTTAGACTTAAGCCAAGGTTTAGTTTTTGTCTTCTTAACAGGGATCTAGTGGGTATATACACATCCTATTGTTAGAAATGCTTTCAAAAGTCCCAGATAAAAGCTTGCTGCCCTTTAAGGTTATCAGATTGCTTGAGGAACTCCCCTCATCAAAGGGATGCATCTATTAAGAGCCTACTGTGTGCTAGGTGCTATGATAAGACTTTACAGATATTATCTCATTTAATCAACCTCAGTATTAACTGTGTTTTCTGCCCTTTGGCATGAAATTCAGATCTGTGGATAGCACTTTTGCAGAATACATGAATTTTATTTTATTTTATTTTTTAAATTAATTTATTAGTTTAGTTTCAGTTAACAAGATTAAATTCCATAGTTCCTTGATTTTCAAATTTCCTTTACTTCCCTCCCCCCTCCCCCCACAACAGCATATAGTCCAGTATAGGATCTGCAAATGCATTCATATTAGATATTATTCCAGTTACAAAGGTATATTGTACTAGGTGGGATGAAAGATGGTAAGGAAGAAATAAAACCAAACAATGAAAAGAAAAAGATCATTTAGTTTGCTTCCATCAGGATTCAGGCTCAGTTCTTTCTAGTTATATCTCTGGATGGCGCATTTCTCTCTTTCTTGAGTCTTTCGGGATTGACTTATATCACTGCATTGCTGAAAAGAGTCCAGTCTGTCATAATTGGTCATCATAGATATGGTATGTCTGTGATTGTATACAAATTTCTTCTGATTTTACTCTTCTCGCTCAGCATCAGTTTGTATAAGTCTCTCCAGGTAATTATGAAATCCGTCACCTCCTCATTTCTTATAGCACAATATTCCATTACATTCATATACCACAACTTGTTTAGCCATTCCCCAATTGATGGGCACCCCTTTAGTTTCCAATTCTTTGCAACCACAGAAAGGGCTGCTAAAAATATTTTTGTACATATGGGTCTTCCTCCCACTTCTATAATCTCTTTGGGATATAACCCTAGGAGTGGTATGGCTGGGTCAAAGGGTATGAAATTATTTATAATCCTTTGGGCATAATTCCAGATTGCTCTCCAGAATGGTTGGATAAGTTCACAACTTCACCAGCAATGTATTAGTGTTCTAATTTGTCCACATCCTCTCCAGCATTTGTCACTTTCTTGTTTTGTCATCTTAGCCAATCTGACTGGAGGGATGTGGTATCTCAGAGTTGTTTTGATTTGCATTTTTCTAATTAATAGTGATTTAGAGCATTTCTTCATATGCTTATAGATATCTTTAATTTCTTTCTCTGAAAACTTCCTATTCATATCCTTTGACCATTTCTCAATTGGGGAATGACTTGTATTCATATAGATTTGGCTCAATTCTCTGTAAATTTTAGAAATGAGTCCTTTATCAGAGACACAAGTTGTAAAAATTCTTTCCCAATTTCCCACCTCCCTCTTGATCTTGGTTACATTGGCTTTGTTTGTACAGAAGCTTTTCAATTTAATGTAATCAAAATTATCCATTTTGCATTTTATAATGCTCTCTAATTCTTGTTTGGTCCCAAAATCTTCCCCTCTCCATAAATCTGTCAGGTAAACTAGAATACATGAATTTTAAATAAAAAGTTTTGATAGTGGTTGGACATTAAACTATAAGTACAAAAGCTGAAGTTGTCCAGTTATGCCACATCAGAACAGAACAGACAGACTGAGATCATTTGCTTGTATATTTAGAACTCTTTTCAAGAGACCCTCTACTCAAATCCCATTTTGGTCCTTTAATTTTGAGGGTAAAAGCAGCGTAATTTTCAAGGGCAGCACCAATAGATTTCAAGGTAGGGAAGAAATAAGGGTTTAGGGAAAAGTTGACCATGTTTTATACCAGAAATCCTGGGACTGTATCCTTGGACACATGGAGCCTGGTCCTAACACCTTAGAGTCCATGCCCTAAAATTTACAATCATGCTTGTACTCCCTACCTTATTGTGCTGTTGTGAGGATACACGACATAGATAAAAAGCAAAGAAAGTTCTTTGAGAGTTATTCTGGGCATAGAATGAATTCTGTCTGCTCCTATTAATACTTTTTCAAGTGTTTGCTGATACTGAAGTTTCTCTAAAAACTTTGTACTCCTGGGGATTAACTAGTATAAGGGTGATTAAAATATGGACATGAAAAAACGTCATAATGGAATGATCATTTGCTCCAGGACTTTAAATTCAGATACTTCTCTATAGTGCTGTCAAAAGTTTCTGAGATTTAGTGTATGAAGGGAAATTAGAGATCATGTAATAAAAACTCAGGATTTAAAGAATTTGCCCAAGCTCGTCCCAAGTAGTGAGATGAAGTTATCTCTGAGACTTGAATTCAGATCCTTAGAGTTCATACTCAGTGTTCTTTCTATGATACACACCATGGCTGCTTTATTAGACTATCCCCAGGGGAAAAATATTCCTTCACTTAAGATTCTTGCAGTGTGAATTGGAGACACTTTGTCTTGGAGTTCCTCAGGGCTACACATCACCATGCCACTTAAAATGAGCTGGCATGTCATTGTTTGGAGATAAATCCATAGCACTGTTTGTAAATCAAGGCTTCTTCTCCTTATTAACTAATACTTAATATAAGTATTTTATACATGCTACTGCTTAAGTCTTGGTTAAATGTGCCTAATCCAGGAATGGGCATCAAAGGTTTTGTCCTGTATTATTGAAGTCCTAGAGTTGGCTCGAAGAGTTCTATTTCCATTTTCTGGAGACAGTTGACATGGTGGAAAAATAATTTGACCTGGAATCAGGAGAGACCTAGGTCCCCATCTGGCCTCTAAAATAGATTTTATATATGTACATACATGTATGCACACACATATATTCAATAGATAATTATATATACACATATATAGACATATGTGTATATGCACACATATATAGACATATGTGTACATAACACATATTGTATTTGCTATGTGATCATGTGTAAGTCAGTTGACCTCTCTGAATCTCAGTTTTCTTCTCTGTAAAGTGGGGATTATAATACCTGGACCATCTCCCTCACAGGGTTGCTCTGAGGACCATATTAGATAATGTACATGAAGTAGTTTGCAGTTCATAAAGCATGTCAGTCATCATGAATTTGTCACATTACTCCCTGGAGTGTAGTCTTTACATGTTATGTGCACATATATTCACCCGGGTTCTTGTGGACAGATGCCAAGGCAGGTCAATGAAATGAAGATTCTTCAAGAGTAGGCCATTTAGGCCATTTGAATAGAAATAAGTGAATTTGGCCTATGTGGTAAATTCATATATCTTGTTTTAGAAACATCACTTGACACTATTTGAATCATTCCATGAATGGAGATGGTCTTCCTGGGTACTTACTCAGAGTTCAACATTTTATTTTCCCACTGAAAAGACACATGGCTTTTATACTTTACTTCTCACCTATTTTTGACATCCTCAATGTTGTTTAGATGGATATGATTATGAAGTAATTTATGGAAATGGGCCTCTTACTTGTTGGTTACATCTTGAATGTATTCTCCTCCTAGGGTGGGAACTTATTAATTTCTCCATCAGGTCTTTGGTAATTCACACTGTACATACTAGTTTCTCAAATTTTCCAACCACACAGGTCCATGGTACATACCTTATTTCCATCTCATCATCAAGTTACCTTTTCTGTGGTCTAGTCATCTGGGGTTTTGCTAGGCATCTAGCAATCTAATCTGTTGAACTGATGCGTATTTGGTGAATGGTTCATAGAAGGGATTGTCATATGAGCTTGATGAAGGTTAGAGCTCCAAGTTTTCAAAAGAAAAGTCTCCTCCCTACTATGGGCCTCAATTTCCTCATCTATAAAATGTGGGAATTGGATTAGATGATTCCTAAGCTCCCTTCTAGCTTCTCACAGTCTAAATCAATAATGTTTTGGCCCCAAACCAGGAATAATCATGTGAGAATTTCAGACAGAAGAGGTGGGCCAGTGGAGTATGTGTATTTGGAGAGAGAACTCTTTCTCTGTGCTTGTTCTGTCCTACTGCTGACTATACATGATTACATAATACATGACACAAGTTCTGCAGACCGCTTTGTAGAACTGCTTGAGATTGGCGGACAACTAGAGTGGTGAGTGAGGGGCCTCATCCTGTTGTCTCACCATTCCTCTCCTCAGCTTCTGGAGGAAGGGTTAGGAGGGTCAGTGTTTTTAATTAATTCACTGGCATTCTGCTTTCAAGCCCTTTGGTTTCTTGTTTTCATACAAGAGGGTAACATCCCTGGGATAAGCAGAGCACTTGTTCCAGGGCTTATGCTACAAAGGGACTGCTTCAGAGTTCATCAGACATGTCTTGTGATTCTTCTTTTTTTGGTGGGCAACTGGGGTTAAGTAACTTGACCAAGGTAACACGGCTAGGTTTTTGTGTGTGTTAAGTGTCTGAGGCCGGATCTGAACTCAGGTCCTTCTGACTCCAGGGCTGGTGCTCTACTCACTGTGCTACCAAGCCGCCCCCCCATGTCTTGTGATTCTTTAGCATATATTCAGCCAACCAACAAAGCTTACTGGTCCTGGCTGTGAAGTACTGCCTCAAAGTGGAATATGTATCACCAGTTTGCATGTTAATGTACTTTTTGCTCTTTCCAACTTCCAGGGTCTGCACCTGCTTTTAGTAAATTATTGAAAGCCATAGATTCCTAGAGTTGGAAGGGACCTGAAAGATCACCTACCCTGCCAGTCCCCCTTCTTTTACAGAGGAGGAAACTGAGGCTACCAGCATAGTTGGGGATTTATTGAGAGTCATATGGGGAGTAGAGAGCACAACTAGAGCTCACAGCCAGTACTTTATTGACCCCACCTTATTGTCATCTCTTTCCCTGACACACATCTGTGATTACATGGGTGTACAGAGGTAAAAAATGCATGCATGCATACACTGTACCGTACAGGTACAGCCTTTCCTACTTCTAGGTGACTGACAGAACAAACAGCAGAGAACAATAACAAGAAATATATTTGATACAGAAGAGAGACAGCAAGTCAGTTCAGGGGTTTCAATAGTTTTTGATCTGATTCTCTCCTCAGAGTTTCTAAGGCATACTCCCATTACATCTGTCATTTGAATAGCATTCCAGATGTGCCTTTGGAATTGGCCTTTTTCACTCTGTACTTTTCCAATAATAATGACGATAACTAACATTTATATAACACCATGTGTCCAGCACTGTGCTAAGCACTTTACAGATGTAACTTCATTTGATCCTTACAACAGTCCCAGGAAGCTAGCAGCTTTTATTATCCTCATTTGACAAATGAAGAAACTGAGGAAGACAGCAAGTGACTGGAACAGGGTAATATACCTAGGAAGTATCTTAGGCCACTTCTGAACTCAGGTCTTTTCTGACTCTAGACCCAATATTCTATCCATTGCACTATCCATTTGTCACATCACTCAGTGGGGCAATGTGTCAAGTAATTTTTCCTTTGGGGATAGGAAAAGGTGCTGGTCTAGCTACACACTGCATGTAAAAGCCTTTCAATTTCATGACTTACCTTCTGTATGAATATAGGCCTCAATAATTTGTAATAGCTTCTATAAAATTAAATTATTCATGTTAGAAAGAATAAAACATATGCCCATGTGGGCAGGTGAATATTATGCAAATAATACTTTGTGTGAACACAATTACCTTTTTTTTCTTTCAGATTTGGAACCTTAAAGTTGAATGGTTTAAAATTTGGGGAGTTTTGTGAGCACAGAATTATGAATTCATGGACTGTGTATTCAGAATAGAAGACAGAAATCTATCCTAGAGAACTCTAGGTCTGGAAACACATTTAAGTAGAAAAGGAAAATTAGTTGTGAACCAGGCAAAACTTTTTTTGTAAGTAATAAATATATACTGAGGAAATGAAATGGCATAGAAAGCAGGGATATTGTACTTCTCTTTTTGGTAAAGCTGAGTAGCCAAAGGGGTAGTTAGTGGGCACCAAGTCATTGATTCTATAAATAAGGTACTTGGACCAGCCTGACTTGTTGGCTGTAAACTTATAGTGTATTAACCTCAATGAATTCTGTTAAGGGCTTGCAGTGGAGAATTGGCTTCAACACTTTTCCTAGCTCTTAATCCTGAATTTCAGCCTAGTGTATGATACATGAAGTGTTTTTCACTGTCTTCTCTGCTTTATTAGTCATTCTGTTCTTTCTGTGGCCAGGGAAATAGCCTTTACAGAGACTAGCTACTTATCCAAGGTGTAGCAGCAAGCACCCCAACATCCCCAGGGTGGCTGCCAACACAGGTTCTGACATCTATTTTTCTAAAGGAAAGCAATTCAAAATGGGTTAACAAGCTGACTTTAGTCAATCAAACATATATCATTTACCTAGTTCAGGGGAAAAAGGTCAGCACTCTGAACTTCAAAGTATACAGACAGAAGTTTCAAAACAGAGAAACAAACAGATCAAGCAGGCAGGCTTCCAAACTGCCCAACCATTACATCAATACCAAATCACAGTTACCAGAGAGAGAAGCATCAGTATCTGGGTTTTCAAAGCCAGGGGGCTCTCAACAGCTGCCCAGAGTCTCATCTGGTCAAATCACACACTTCTCAAAGTGGGCCCCAAAGCAATGCCTCACATCAGGGATTATATAGCCTTCTCCTGGGTCAGAGAATGTAACCACCCTCTTGACCCACTGCCCAATCACACAGCATCAAGGTGTGGGCATTCCTGAAAACCAAGCCTCCTAGCACAGGCTCCATGTAACCACATTCAGCCTATTAGGGGGCAGAGTATATTTTCAAATCAAGGAAGGTTCTCAGAGTCACTTAAGTCAATCAAAGTCTCTTAAGATAATCAAAGGGCCTAGGGGCAAGGAAGATGTTTAAATGTGCATTTCCATTACACAAGGACACTGATAGGAAAGGACTAAAATATTAGAGAAGTACCTGTAAGATTATGGTTCCTCCAGTGACTAGACTCCAAGACTATTTTGTTTGTTGCTTGGGACTCCACTAGAACCATGTATCCAACTCCATGTATTTGATTTTTACCATTGACGTATTACTTAAGAGGAACAGAGATTGCAGTAATTAGTAGCGGAGGGCAGAGTAGGTTTAAATGCAATTAAGTTATCTCTATGATACCCTTAATTTCACTGGATATGCCTATACCTTTTGGTCCAGCAATTCCACGACTAGGTCTGTTTGCAAAGATGATTAGGAAAAAAAGGAAAGCAAAAACAAAATTATATGTTTTTAAATGTTTATAACTCCTTTCTTTGTGGTGGCAAAAGGCAAACAAACAAAAAAAGCACCACCAACAAAAACCAGGCAAACAAACAAAACAAAACAAAAAAACAACAAAATCTGGAAATTGCAGGGATGTCGGTCAGTTGGCCAAATGGCTGAACAAGTTGTAGTATATGATTTTGATGGAATACTACTATGCTATAAGAAATGATGAGCTCAATACTCATAGAAAAACATGGAAAGATTTACAGGAAATAATGAAGAGAGAAATGAGTAGAATCAAGAGAACATTGTATACAACAATAATAGTGTTTTAAGAATGACTTTGTGTGAATAAGTTATTTTAACTATTATAAATACCTAAATTGACTATAAAAAACTTATGAAGAAAGATACTATGTGCATCCAGAGAAAGAACTGATAAATAAAAGTTATGTGTAGAATATTTATAGATTTAGATGTAGATATGTGTGTGTGTGTGTGTGTGTGTGTGTGAGTGCTTGTATGTGTAATGGTAGCTGTCTCTAGGGTAGGGGAAGGGGGAGGGAAGACAAAAAAGGAAATTTATATAATAAATTTATTATATATTTAAAAAGAATAGCAAGTTGTACATAATAGATTTGCAGTTTCATGTGCAATCATCATTTTTTGTTGCACTGTGTTATAGAAATGCTTGTTGTAGTCCCTAAAATAAAGAAAATATGAGATACAAATTTTTTTTCTTGATGGTCTGATAGTAGTTGACCCTTGAAGTTTAGTGCTTTTTTGTCACCTTTACTCTCACAATCTCTTTATAGGAAATACTTTTTTTTAAAGTTCTTAAGCTAGTATAGCACTTAAATCCCTAGTTTGGATCTCAGTCCTCTGTGTGATTTCGTTATACTCTTCATTTGGCAGTGCTATGGAGGTATTTTTACCTGTTACCATATTGAATCCTGCTTAGGTTAGTAATGACTATGAATAAGCAGTGGTAAGTTACTTGGGGAGAATGAGAGAAACTTTGCCTATGAGGTTTCATTAAA
Source organism: Gymnobelideus leadbeateri (assembly GCA_011680675.1). Lineage (NCBI taxonomy): Eukaryota > Metazoa > Chordata > Mammalia > Diprotodontia > Petauridae > Gymnobelideus > Gymnobelideus leadbeateri. The sequence goes on from WOXC01004875.1 coordinate 17,393, forward strand.
GAGAAGAGATATCCATGTCACAAAACCATTCATCAAATAAAAGCTATTTGTGTTCCTAATGCAGAAAACTTTGCTTTCACACCTTCATTGGAATTTCTGTTTGCTTTGTACTTTGGCAGTCCTGTATATATGGGAAGTAAAGTATCAAGAGCTAAGATGAAAATATATGCTGAAAATGTAAATTCTTCCTGACATTTTATCCTGACCAGTTACGTTAATTGGATGTTGGTTTAGGGGAAAAATGGAAAGTGAACTATGAGTTCATTTAATTGGATGTTGGTTTAGGGGAAAAATGGAAAGTGAACTATGAGACATCACTTAAAAAAACACAAAATAATATCACAAAACAAAGTGCCCAAAGGCCATATTTTATTCTTTAAGAAGCTTGAGTTGAAGCCTAAGGATATGAAAAATAAAAACAAACAAAAAGAAATGTGTTCATTAGATACTACATATCACTGGACTTAGGCTTTACCTCATCAAAAACCATATATTTAAGTAAACCACTGACTTTAGCATTAGACTTCTCTCTGGGATAAGTGTTTAATAATGACTTCTGAGTATACTCATATTTTTTGTATCAAGTTGTTCATGTTCTTAAAGATTTTCAAAACCGAAGTCATGGAACATGGATGGTACCGAACCAGCAGTCCGTACTACACAGAACAAACAATTCAAAATCTCTACACTATGAAATATTTAGCTTTAAATTGGTATTTACCAGTATCCAAATAGGTCTGAGGTAAATAAGGTGGTGGCTATGTGCATAGTGATAAAAGGACAGGTGTGAGAGATGTGAATGTAGAAATAATAACACTGGCAGTTGATTGACTTTGTGGATTAGAGAGAGTGAGAAGTTGAGGATGATGCGAAGGTTTCAGATCTGCTTGACTGATGATACCAATTGAGAAGTATAGGGAAATTTGGAAAGAGAGAGGTTAGGGGAAAGATGAGTTCATTTTTGGACATGTTGAGCATAAAATATCTATGGACTACATATATTTCAAAATGTCTAGTAGACAGTAATGCAGGATGGGAACTTAGCAGAGAGACAAGAACTGGAAGTCATTTGCAGAGAGACTTAAATTCATGGGAGGAAATGACATCACCTACGTGAAAGAAGTTAGAGAGAGAATTGGGCCCTGGACAGTCTTGAAGTACACACCCACAATCAGGGGTTATGATATAAATGAAGAACCAGCAAAAAAAGCTTGAGAAAAATCAGCTAAAAGGCTCAGAGGAGAGCCAGGGGCAAACAGTGCCACAAAAACATGGAAAAGAGAGAGTTTACAGGAGGAGAGGATAATCAATAGTGCTACAGACAGTCTAGAAGGATGAAATTGAGAAAAGTTCATCAGATTTGGAAATTGAGAGATTATCAGAGAATAATTTCATCTGAGTGGTGAGGTTAGAAGCCTTGTTGCACAGGATTGAGGAGTAAATGCCAGGAAAGAAAATAGATACAACTACAGAAAGCCTTTTGTAGAGTGTTGGATAAGAAATAGAAGAGCCATATCAGAAGACAGCATGAGGAGATAGTAGGATTTAGTGAAGAGTTTTGATTTTGGTTTTGTTTTTAGGGTGGTGGAGACTTGATAATGATTATAATCACGAGGGGAGGAATCAATAGAAAGATAGAGACCACTGTTAATTGAGAGGAAAAAGAGAGGGTGCACCGTGCTGGGGAAGACAGAATGGGATGGGATCAAGCCAACATAAGGGGAAGGAAGATGATGTCAAGGAGTTTTGAGTTGAGGAGAGAAGGGCAGAAGAGAGATCTTATAGTGATTAGTCTTTCTTTTCTTTTTTTTTTTTACAGATGTATAGTATATGTATTTATATAATATGCACATTACATTATATATGCACATATCACACAGAAATAAATTTGTATGTATACACACAAATACATACATGTGTATATACTTGTTTACATAAATACATACATGTGTGCATGCATACATACATACATACACTTATGTGCTTGCATCTAGGTATATATATAGCTATGTAACATTTGTAACCACTGTATTTCTTCAGACTCCTGGGCCTCCCTAATACTAGATGCATAATTGTTACAGTACAAGTAATGATAATAATAGCTAGCATTGCTGTAATACTTTAAGATTTTCAGGATTCTTTACACACATTATCTCATTTGATCCTTAAAAGAACCTTTGTGGTAAATACTATTATTAACTTTATCTTACATATTAGGAAATTGAGACTGAGAGGTTAAGTGATTTGTCCAGAATCACACAGCTAATAAGCATTTAAGTCAAGATTTGAACTCCAGCCTTCCTGATTCCAGGTCTAACACTCCATCTGTTACACACCTAGCCACCTTGGAATCAATCCACAAGGATTTCTTAAGTGTTTACAACATGCTGTGGGAGAAAGAAAGGCTGATAAGACACCATTTCTACTCTACCTCGTAGAAACTCAGGTTTCCTTTCAGTGCTGCTCAGGGGCCACCTCTTCCATCGAGCCTTTTCTGATCTCCTTAGCTAGTAAGCACCTCTCTGCCCCTCTTGAAATTATTTTATATATATTTCATATCAATTTATTTGAGCATATGCTGCAAACTCTCAGTAGTGTTCCTTGAAAAGGAAGCATGTTTTATTCTTCACACCCTAAATGCAAAGAAAGGTGTCTTGCCTTGCCTTTTTTTTTTTTTTTTTTGCTTTCTGGAGGGCAATTGAGGTTAAGTGACTTGCCCAAGGTCACTTAACTAGGCTAGTTTTTGTGTTAAGTGTCTTAGCTGGTCCTTCTGACTCCAGGGCTGGTGCTCTATTCACTAGCTGCCCCATAAGGTGTCTTGCTCTTAATAAGTGCTTAATAAATCTTTGTTAAATTGTAGAGATGATATTTCATAAAAACATTTCATAAAACATAAAATGAATATATTATATATATAATATTCTTTATATTATATTTATAACAACAAGTCCCAAGTACTTGATCAAGGCTAGATGTTATATAGGGGTTTAGAAGAAGGGGAAATAATTTGGGTCCCAGGGTGATCTTCCCCAGGGAAGACACAGAAGATTAAATGATTGATCCAAAGTCCCAGAGCTCTTTAATGGCAGAAATAGCACTGGAATGTCTTTAGACTCCTCTAGTCCAATGTGCTTTCCCCTAGACTAGTCCCTCCCCTGCATATCTCATATTGATTTCTTATATTTTTAATTAACTTTTTATTTAATGACCTTATCTCTTTACCTTAAGTCTAGGGATCAAATGTTATCCTTCTCTGTGTCTCCTCCCAGGGCCTAGAATAGTACCTTACGTATAGTAGGGACTACTGTACTATCTTAAATGACAACAAGTGTTTTAAAAACCTTTAAAGAACTTTATAAATATCCATTTATGGTCACCTTATAAATGTGCCCCCTCTCTATCAGAACTTATTTTTTTAAACAAATGCTTTATTAACTTCTGTTTTACATCATTCATTTCCGCCAGATTGAGTTACAATCATTTTCCCCCCGTTATTCCCCTACCCAACCTCCTAGAATAGCAGTCCCACAAGATATCGCTTCCTCCAATATGCTCTCTCCCATACCTTCTCCCATACCCCCTTCAACTTTTCCATTAGAGGAAGGTGAATCTTTGTGTCCCAATGCCTGCACATCTTAACTCCCAATTATAAGCAAAAGAGTATTAATAATAGCATATATATATATATATTTAAAACATTTAATGTTAAGACCTCAAATTTCAGATCCATTTCCTTCCTCCCTTGTCACCCATTCCCTCTGGGGAGATAAGTAATTCATTATATGTTGTACATGTCTAGCTATGCAAAACATTATCATAGTAGATATATTGTACAAGGCTGCTTATAATTCCCTCCCACTCATCCCACCCCCACCTGGTCCATTCCCTACATGATCCTGTCCCTCTTCTATAGTGGGTACTTCCAACCTCCCCTCCCCACAAGGATGCCCTCCCATCCATCATCCCTCCTCTCATCCACCTTCCCCCTATTCTGCTGCAGGTTGAGATATCCCATTTAGTATGTATGTCATTCTCTCCCTGAACCAAATTCAATGAGAACGTGGTTTTGCCTTTTTGCCTTCCTGTTCTCCCCCTCCCTTGCAAACACTTCCCCATGCTTCTTCTACATGAGATAGTTTACCCTTCCCTGTCTCTCCCTATCTCCTCTTGCCACTTTCCTCTCTCACCTCATAATTTCATCCCTTGAGTATCCTCCCTTCCCAACAAATTCAACCTATGCCCTCTATCCATATATAACTGTAACCATATGCACACACATTCACATATATATTCATATGACCACATACCCTTCTTCCATTATTTTCATAGTGAGAAAGATATCATCAGTCACACATTGCTTTTCCATATAGGAATGTAAATAGTTCAACTTTGATAAGTTACTTTTGATTTCTTTTCCCTGATTACCTTCTCAGGCATCTCTTGCTTCTTGTGTCTGGATGTCAAATTTTCTATTCAATTCTGGTTTTTTCCTCAAGGATGCTTGAAAGTCCTCTATTCCACTGAATGACCATATTTTCCCCTGAAACAAAATACTCAGTTTTTCTGGGTAGGTGACTCTTGGGTTCATTCCCAGTTCTTTTGCCCTCTGGAATATCGTATTCCATGCCCTTCTATCCCTCAGTGTAGGAGCTGCCAGGTCCTGGGCTATTCTGATTGTGTTTCCACAATATTGAAGTTGTTTCTTCCTGGCTGCTTGTCGTATTTTCTCCTTGATCTGGGGATTTTGGAACCTGGCTATAATATTCCTGGGAGTTTTCTTTTTGGGATCTTTTTCAGGAGGTGATCTGTGGATTCTTTCAACCTCTATTTTGCCCTCTGGGTCTAAAACATCAGGGCAATTTTTCTTGAGAATTTCTTGAAGGTTGATTTCTAGGTTCTTTCTTTGATCATGGCTTTTGGGTAGTCCAATAATTTTTAAATTGTCTCTCCTGGATCTATTTTCCAGGTCAGTGGTTTTTCCCATGAGATATTTCACATTGCCTTCTAATCTTTCATTTGTTTGGATCTGCTTAACAGCATCTTGATTTCTCATAAAGTCACTAGCTTCCATTTGCTCCAGTCTCACTGTGAAGGAATGAATCTCCTCAGTGAACTTTTGAGATTCTTTTTCCATCTGGCAAATTTGACTTTTTAAGGCATTCTTCTCCTCATTGCCTTTTTGGGCCTCCTTTGCCATTTGAGTTAGTCTGTTTTTTAAGGTGTTGTTTTCCTCAGTCAGGCTGTTGACCCTCATTTCATACTTTTCCTGCATCCTTCTCATTTCTCTTTCCAATTTTTCCCCCACTTCTCTTATTTGATTTTCAAAGTCCTTCTTAAGGTCCTCTATGGCCTGCAACCCACTCATGTTTTCCCCTGGGGCTTTTGGAGCAGGCTTCTGACCTCACAGTCCTTTTCCCGCTCTATGCCCCCAAAATAGGAGTCTAGGGTTGCATTTTTCTGTTTCCTTTGCCTTGGCATGTTACCACTTGATTACTTGACTTTTGGGCTTGTTGCCACACTCTGGCTTTAAGGCCAGATAGAGGAATTTTTGTCCTGAACGTGTGGGGGGCAACTTCCATTTCTGGCAAGCTGTAAACCCACCCACGACTTCCACCCTAGATCACAATCCAGATCCAGGGAGGTTAAAGCAAGAGCGATTACGCCCCAAGACTGATTGCTGGATCTCCCTACAGTTCGGAGGCCAGGAGCTGGAGCTGCCTCTGAAAAGTACAAAATGGCATGTCTCCACAGCTGCTTCTAGCTCCCAGGGGAGGGAGCCGACGCATTCCCCAAATACAGGTCCCAAAGTCCAAAGGACACTAACGTCTTATTTTGTCCTAGGCATGTCTATGTTGATAATTCTGTAGTTGCCACAGCTGCTGGTGTTCTGGGGTCTCTCCAGCCAGCTGCTGGCCCTGCCGCCCTGGGGCTAAAACCTCAGCTCACTGGGACCTGGGCTCCACTCCGCTCGGCTCCCCGCACTGTTTGCTGCCGGCTCCCAGACTGCTGTGCTCGTCCTTCCTGCAGGGCTGCTGGGCTGTCCTCAGCGGGAGGTTAGCTTCTCTGTGTTGTTCTGTGGGTGCTTGGGCCCGAGAAGTTGTTCAGAGTCCCCTTTTACATAGTTTGGGGGGAATCTGGGGGCAGAGTGGCTTGGATGAGCTGTTTCTACTCCGCCATCTTGGCTCCGCCCCTCTATTAGCTAGTCTTTATTTTCTTAGAGAACGGGAAGGAGTGGAAAGCCTTAGGAGGGAAGCAAATGTTTGGAGGAATCTTAATGAAGAGTGGGATAGGGAATCCTTAGGGAGGGATGGAGGGATTGTTTTGCTCTAGGGAGGTATCAGTTGAGACCATATTATTTAAATTTTTGGTGGGTTCAGTTATTGCATGACTGCTTCTAGCTACTTTCACCAGCACATGAAAAGGCAGGTAGAAGGTCACTATTTTGTGGCAGTAATCCATAGTTGAGGCTTGACAAGGCACTAGCAGGAATGGAGAAAAAGAAGAAAAGTGGTGGAAAATTCAATGGAAGAAAGTGAAATATGAACAAGTATAAAAGCCTTGGAAAGAACTAAGACATAAAGGGATTTTAGGTCATGATGTCTTAGAAGGAAGATTGATTCTAGTAGGAGTAGAAAAAATAATATTAGCTAGCATTCATATAGCACCTACTCTCTACCAGGTACTCTAATGCTAAGTACCAGGTACTGAGTGCTCTACAGGTGGCATTGCATTTCATGTTTACAAGAACCCTGAGGGATAGGTGCTCTTATCATCCTCATTTTACATTAAAGGAAACTGAGGCAAACATAGGCTAAGTGACTTGGTCAAGATAACACAACTATTATATTAGACTGCATTTGAACTTAGGTCTTCTTGACTCCAGACCCAATAGTCTATCCACTGTGCCACCTAGCTACCTCTTGCCATAGAGAGGGAATGATAGAAAGTTATCTTCAGACGGATCAGAAGCTCTTAATCTTTTTCTTTCTTTTTTCCTTTTTTATCATACACCCCTTTGGAAGTCTAATAAAGACTTTAGAACCCCTTCTCAAAATAATGTTTTTGAACTACATGAAATAAAGGATTATAAACTTCCAATTGTATTGAATTTAGTTATCACATTATAGATTTTTCAAAGGGAAGTTTAAAGAGCCCAAGTTAAGATCTCTTGAGCTAGAGTAGCTAGGTGGTACTGTGGATGGAGTGCTTGGTCTGGAGTCAGGAAGACCTAAGTTCAAATGCAGCATCAGATGGTTATTAGCTGTGTGACCTTGGAACATTCGCCTAAACTCTGTTTGCCTCAGTTTCCGCAACGATAAAATGAGCATAATGACAGTACTTACCTCACTGAGTGGTTGTGAGGATCAAGATCTTAGTATAGGGAGCAGTTTGAAATTGCTGAAAGCACTGGATAATTTTATAAATGTATTATAACCTGCCCTCTTTTGTCTCCATTTTGGGCCTAGCTCATGATCCAACTATGGGTACGTGTCCACGATATATGATCTAATGGCCTAACTTAGTGGGCTGTCTGTCTAACTGTATGTCACAGTCTAGGTAGTATACAGTTTTCATTTGCTCAATTTTTCCTATATTGATTACTAAATATATGTCTTTTGAAAGGCTATACATCCCATTGAGGAGACCCTGAACCCTGAGAGATTCAGGGAAATCACTGTAATATACCCACAGGAGTATCTGGAGGACCTCACCATGTATAAGGAGTCCCTCTTCCATTCAGACTTGACTTTGCATATTTTCCATGTAGAGTTGAACACGTTGGGTAGGCACATTTATCTCTATTTATTCCTCATTTGATATTGATAATAGGAATCTCATTGAATGAGGTTACCTCTGTCCTTGCATCTATAAAGGAATCATCATAATCTTAAATATGCTCAGGAGACACACCTTACCCTCTAAAGCTATTTTTGCTTCAGTGAATCAAATACTTTTTTGGTAACCAACAAACAATAGACCCAGTTAAAGCTTGCACTCTTTGCAAAAGTCTCCTGGTTCCCTTTTCAAATTTCAAAGAATCATGAAGTCTCCTAAATCACGAAAAGTTCTTTGACATCATCTAGTACAGCTTCTGTCTGACCAAGAATTCCTTCTATAACATCCCTAACAAGTGATTATATAGGCTGCTAGAAGCCCTCAAGTGGGGCTCTCATTTTTTTGTGACATTACTCCTCTATAGTCAGGCTGATGAAATATAACCTTCTGCCACATGACAGCCTTGAAGAGCATGAAGACAGCTTCTATGTTTCTAATAAATAATTTTGTTCTTCTGGATAATTATCATTTTTTTCTAAACAAATACTTTATTAACTTCTGTTTTACATCATTCATTTCCACCAGATTTTGAGTTATAATCATTTTCCCCCCATTATTCCCCTACCCAACCTCCCAGAATAGCAGTCCCACAAGATATCGCTTCCTCCAATCTGCTCTCTCCCATACCTTCTCCCATACCCCCATCGACTTTTCCATTAGAGGAAAATGAATCTTTGTGTCCCAATGCCTGCACATCTTATCTCCCAATTATAGGCAAAAGAGTATTAATAATAGTATTTATATATATATTTGAAACATTTAATGTTACGACCTCGAATTTCAGATCCATTTCCTTCCTCCCTTGTCACCCATTCCTTCTTGGGATATAAGTAATTCAGTATATGTTGTACATGTCTAGCTATGCAAAACATTATCATGGTAGATATATTGTTCAAGGCTGCTTATAATTCCCTCCCACTCATCCCACCCCCCACCTGGTCCATTCCCTACATGATCCTGTCCCTCTTCTATAGTGGTACTTCCAACCTCCCCTCACCCCAAGGATGCCCTCCCATCCATCATCTCTCCTCTCATCCCCCTTCCCCCTATCCTGCTGCAGGTTGAGATATCCCATTTAGTATGTATGTCATTTTCTCCCTGAACCAAATTCAATGTGAATGTGGTTTTGCCTTTTTAGCCTTCCTTATTCTCCCCCTCCTTTGCACCCACTTCCCCTACATGAGATAGTTTACCCTACCATGTCTCTCCCCATCTCCTCTTGCCACTTTCCTCTCTCACCTCATAATTTCATCCCTTGAGTATTCTCCCTTCCCAACAAATTCAACCTATGCCCTCTATCCATATATAACTGTAACCATATACACACACATTCACATATGTATTCGTATGACCACACCCCCTTCTTCCATTATTTTCATAGTGAGAAAGATATCATCAGTCACAGTTATTGCTTTTCCATATAGGAATGTAAATAGTTCAACTTTGATAAGTTCCTTTTGATTTCTTTTCCCTGATTACCTTCTCAGGCATCTCTTACTTCTTGTGTCTGGATGTCAAATTTTCTATTCAATTCTGGTTTTTTCCTCAAGAATGCTTGAAAGTCCTCTATTCCACTGAATGACCATATTTTCCCCTGAAACAAAATACTCAGTTTTGCTGGGTAGGTGACCCTTGGGTTCATTCCCACTTCTTTTGCCCTCTGGAATATCATATTCCATGCCCTTCTATCCCTCAGTGTAGAAGCTGCCAGGTCCTGGGCTATTCTGATTGTGTTTCCACAATATTGAAATTGTTTCTTCCTGGCTGCTTGGAGTATTTTCTCCTTGATCTGGGGATTCTGGAACCTGGCTATAATATTCCTGGGAGTTTTCTTTTGGGGATCTTTTTCAGGAGGTGATCGGTGGATTCTTTCAACCTCTATTTTGCCCTCTGGATCTAAAACATCAGGGCAATTTTCCTTGAGAATTTCTTGAAGGGTGATTTCTAGGTTCTTTCTTTGATCATGGCTTTCAGGTAGTCCAATAATTTTTAAATTGTCTCTCCTGGATCTATTCTCCAGGTCAGTGGTTTTTCCCATGAGATATTTCACATTGCCTTCTAATCTTTCATTTGTTTGGATCTGCTTAACAGCATCTTGATTTCTCATAAAGTCATTAGCTTCCATTTGCTCCAGTCTAACTCTGAAGGAATGAATCTCCTCAGTGAACTTTTGAGATTCTTTTTCCATCTGGCAAATTTGACTTTTTAAGGCATTCTTCTCCTCATTGCCCTTTTGGGCCTCCTTTGCCATTTGAGTTAGTCTATTTTTTAAGGTGTTGTTTTCCTCAGTCAGGCTGTTGACCCTCATTTCATACTTTTTCTGCATCCTTCTCATTTCTCTTTCCAATTTTTCCTCCACTTCTCTTATTTGATTTTAAAGTCCTTCTTAAGGTCCTCTATGGCCTGCAACCCGCTCATGTTTTCGCCTGGGGCTTTTGGAGCAGGACTTCTGACCTCACAGTCCTTTTCCCGCTCTATGCCCCCAAAATAGGAGTCTAGGGTTGCATTTTTCTGTTTCCTTTGCCTTGGCATGTTGCCACTTAATTGCTTGACTTTTGGGCTTGTTGCCACACTATGGCTTTAAGGCCAGCTAGAGGAATTTTCGTCCTGAACGTGTGGGGGGCAACTTCCGTTTCTGGCAAGCTGTAAACCCACCCACAACTTCCACCCTAGATCACAATCCAGATCCAGGAGGTTAAAGCAAGAGCGATTACCCCCCAAGACTGATCGCTGGATCTCCCCACGATTTGTAGGCTGGGAGCCGGAAATGCCTCTGAAAACTACACAGCGGCGTCTCCTCAGCAGCTTCTAGCCCCCAGGGGAGGGAGCTGACGCATTCCCCAAATACAGGTCCCAAAGTCCATAGGACACTAACCTCTTACTTTGTCCTAGGCATGTCTATGTTGATAATTCTGGCGTCTCCACAGTTCCTGGTGTTCTGGGGTTCCTCCAGCCGGCTGCTGGCCCTGCCGCCCTGGGGCTAAAACCTCAGCTCACGTGGACCTGGGCTCGGCTCGGCTCCTGCGCTCTGCGCGCTGCTGGCTCCCAGACCACTGCGCTGGTCCTTCCTGCAGGGTGCTGGGCTGTCCTCAGCGGGAGGTTAGCTTCTCTGTGTCGTTCTGTGGGTGCTGGGGCTCCAGAAGATTTTCAGAGTCCTTTTTTACATAGTTTGTGGAGAATCTGGGGGCAGAGAGGCTTGGAGGAGCTGTTTCTACTCCGCCATCTTGGCTCCGCCCCCCGATAATTATCATTTTAAGTCACTAATATGCCATAGGCAAGTAGATCACCACTAAACTAGTGGTAGAACCTAAAGAAGTAGAGAAATTACATGAAGAATCAACCAAAAATCTTCCCATGAAATACCTTCATAATTGATTTCAATGCACATATTTTATCCAAAAAGATATTAAGATATTTGATTCAGGATCAAGAAAACTGATGACAAAGTTTTTAGGTTACTTAGAAGATTCATACCTGTAGCGCACAAATACTTTCTTAAGGATGGAAATCAGAAATTACTAAATATCAAACAAAAAATGAAACAGAATACTGAACAGATATGAGTAATGACTGATATAGGAGGTATTTCTGGAATAAGCCATCTATCTGCATTCAAGATCAATTATGGAGCAAGCACTGATTGTAAATTAGAAGAAAGAATTAGAATAAGACATTGTGTACAGATACAACAGTTCTAACTAAACTTATTTAAATAAACTCTTGCCTGGGAAAAATAGATAAATGTAAACATACTGACATTTCTTTAAAAAGTATAAATTAAGTAAAACAGATGCCACTTCAAGGAAACTAAAGGAGAAACCCTCAAGCATTCCATCCTCCATAGACTTGCCAGCCACAGGAACAGGACAGGCAAACACAGCTGTCTAGAGTAGAAACTCTGCCAAAAATTAGTGTGGAGGAATATGAGGGTAGACCAGCAGCCATGTTGCCTGTCTGGAGGGTAAAAAGCAGCAAAAGAGAAAATGAACCTGCAGAAAGTTTGGTGTGAGACTCAAGGATGTCATTTACAGAGGAAGCTAGGAAGATAACAGAAGTTGAAAGGATATAACTTTCATTTCTCTAGCAATTTGTTATCATTAGTGACAATGGATCCAACACATTTATATTATGATGTCAGCACTCCTGTGTACTGCATGAGGATATAGAAATGGGATAATAGGATAGTAGGTTTAGATCTTGAAAAGACCTTTGAGGACTTATTGTTAAACTGACTTTTTTTTTTTTATAGATGGGGAAGTAGTACTCAAGAAAATAATGTTGGAAGGAAAGGATAGACTTGACCAAAAATATGTACACATAGGCATGCATACTTATACACACATGTATATATGTTTGTGTATATACATATATGCATATATGTATGTATGTGTGTGTATGTATGCATGTGTGTATATGTATGTGTGTATGTATGTACCAAAAGAGTGTTAGGGGCAACACAGATTTAAAGGTATGCAGGGATTGATTTTCAAGATAACTCGAATCTGAAAGATTGCAAAAAAATGGAAGAGATCAAGAAGTGTATAATAGCACTTTTTCAAATCAAAAGAGAAGACTTTTGATGGTATGACTACTTTCTTATTTCTAAAAAAAAAATAAAAATTATGAAAAATGAGCTATGCCTTTATTGAGAATGTTTTTGATGAATAGAAAAGTATATGGAGGTATTATTATAGACTCCTTGCAGAGGTGACTGGTAAGGTCAGTAACAACTTCATGTGCAGAAGTAGAAGCACTGGATAGCAACTAAAGAACAACAGATTAGGTTTGATGCAAAAATAAGCTCATGAGTCTAACAATTAGGGTTATTTCAAAACACAATGAACTCCCTTGGGAGGCTGTATTATTGTTGTTGTTGTTGTTGTTATTATTATTATTGCTTCATTTAAGGTCTTCAAGGCACTTCCAGACATATTTCAATGAGACTGATAGCCTTCCACTTCTCTGCTGCCTTGCATTGGCCCCAAAAAGCTATAGACTGACCCAGTTTAACCAAACTCCATGTAAAGTTGCATTGCTTTATGAAGACTGTTTTAAAATAGGCTGCTCTGTACTATTTTGAGATCTCCTTAAATGTTTCTGAGATCACAGATTGCCTGGGTACCCTAGGATATCAGCTGGTCAGAATAACAAAAATCAATTATTCTATGTTATTATATCTAAGTCAGGAGATAAAGAACTGCCAATGATACATAGGGTATGCCTAATAATAGTAACATTTTGGATTTATACAGGATTTTTTTTCAAAGCACTGTCATATACCTTATCTCACTGTATCCTTGCTGCAATCCTACCTTATGAGACAGGGAAAGCATCACTTTAATTTTAAAGATGAAGACGCTGAGTATTGAAATGACTTATCCTGGATTAAATAGCTAATATGTTTTAGAACTGACAATGGAGCCTGGGTCATCTTACTCTTTATCTAGTATTTTCCTACTATGTCATGCTATGTTCTAAGCTCTCCTAGTGACTGGGCTCTTGAGGGGAGGAAAGTTTGTGTTTTATATGGGGGAGGCACTGGAAACAGTCTTCCATCAAAGTGAAGTAGACCAGACGTATTACCAAGATTGACCACAGGTATACTGATAAATTTGACAATTTTAATGAAATGAATGAATATTTACAAAAATATAAATTGTGTAGTATAATGGTAATGTAATTTGAATTTGAAGACCCCTTTTTGTATTGGCAAGTAAGCAGATACTTAGCACTTAATAACTAACCAAACCTCTGTGAAAGAAACAAAAGGTATGAACCCCTGCTCCTGAAGTAACAGGAAGGGATTGGCTGAAACAGGAAGTAGCAAATGCTGTATATATAAGAAAGGCCCCAGAGAGGCACAGTCAGAATTTTTTCAGACAAGAATCTGGTGGCAGGGAGCAGAGTCAAAATGGCATAGTAGAAATAGGACTTCCCCACAGCTCCAGCTTCCACCTCCTCCAATTCATGTAAAAATTACTCTAGACAAACTTTGGAGATACAGTACCCACAAAATGACAGAGAGAAGCTAACCTCCCATTGAGAACAGCCTGACAGGCTGGCAGAAAGTGGCCAGAGCAGTGCTCTGGGAGCACAGCCCAGGCCCATGGGAGCCAGAAGTTTTAGCCTCAGGGCAGCATGACCAGCAGCCAGCTGGAGGGACTTCAGATCACCAGCAGCTATGGAAGTTTCCAGAATTATCAACCCATAGATGCCAAAGACAAAGTGAGAGGACAGTGTAGACTCTGTGGGAACAGGGAGTTAGGGAGTGCAGTCCAGCCTTTGCCCCCTGGGTGAGAAGCAGCTGAGGCTCCATGGCCCTGCTGCTTCAGAGCTCCTGGCCTGCAGATTGTAGGGGGACCAAGTGACCAGTCTGTGGGGTAATCTTTCTTGCTCTAACCTGCTTGGATTTGGATCATTGTCTAGGGTGGAGGGCCTGGGGTGTGTGACCAGTTTGTGTGAGCATGTTGAGGCTTCAGAGAGGGCACCCAACTGATAGCTCCAGCAGCTTCAAAAAACCCCAGTGATTGGGATAAAGCTCCCCTTTCTGGCAGCAGAGTTCTACTGCGGCAAAATTCTCAAAAGTCAAGTAATTGAGTGGCAACATGAGCAAGCAAAGGAAGCAAAGCAAACAGAGCAAACCAAATTTACACTCCTATTTTGGGATCAAAAAGGATCAAAGCATGGAAAAGGAGGAAGACAGCAAAGTCAGAACTCCTGTACCAAAAGCTTCCCACAAAAGAATAAGCTGCTTATAGGCCATGGAGGAGCTTAAGAAGGATTTTGAAAATCAAATAAGAGAAGTGGAGGAAAAATTGGGAAGAGAAATGAGAATGATGCAAGAAAATTATAAAATTAAAATCAACAACCTGACTGAAGAAAATAACACCTTAGAAAATAGACTAACTCAGATGGCAAAAGAGGCTCAAAATGGCAATGAGGAGAAGAATGCCTTAAAAAGCTGAATTTTCCAGATGGAAAAAGAATCTCAAAAGCTCACTGAAGAGAATCATTCCTTCAGAATTAGAATGGAGCAAATGGAAGCTAGTGACTTTTTGAGAAATCAAGATGCTGTTAAGCAGATCCAAACAAATGAAGAAAAAGAAGGCAATGTGAAATATCTCATTGGAAAAAGCACTGGCCTAGAAAATAGATCCAGGAGAGATAATTTAAAAATTTATTGGACTACCTAAAAGTCATGATCAAAAAAGAACCTAGAAATCATCCTTCAAGAAATTCTCAAGGAAAATTGCCCTGATGTTTTAGAACCAGAGGGCAAAATAGAGTTTGAGTCAACCAATCATCTCCCGAAAAAGATCCCAAAAAGAAAACTCCTAGGAATATTATAGCCAGGTTCTGGAATTCCCAGATCAAGGAGAAAATATTACAAGCAGCCAGGAAGAAACAATTTCAATATTGTGGAAACACAATCAGGATAACACAGTATCTGGCAGCTTCTACTCTGAGGGATCAAAGGGCTTGGGATATGATATTCTGGAGTTCAAAGGAGCTGAGATTAAATCACCTACCCAGTTTAAACCTGAGTATCATGTTTCGGGGAAAATGTGGCAATTCAGTGGAATAAAGGACGTTCAAGCATTCTTGATGAAAAAAACAGAGTTGAATAGAAAATTTGACATTCAGATACAAGAAGCAAGAGATGAATGAGAAGATAAACAGGGAAAAGAAATCACAAGGAACTTATCAAAGTTGAACTATTTATACTCCTACATGGAAAAATGATAATTGTAAGTTATGAAACTTTTCTCTGTATGAGAAAAGCTGAAGGGAATAGAAATGTGTGTCTGTGTATATGTATACATACATATATGTATCTAAATAGGAGCGTATATGGGTTTATGAATACATATGTGAGTGTGTGTATATATGTCTACAGGTATACATAGACAGAGGGCACAGTACCAATTGATGATGATACTTAAAAGGTGAAATTAAGAGGTGAGAGAGGAATATAATGAGAGGAGATGGGGAGAGACAGAATGGGGTAAATTATCTCATATAGAAGAGGCAAGGGAAAACTGTTACAATGGAGGGGAAGAACAGGAAGGCAAAAGGGAATGAGTTAATAAATACAGGCACTGGGGTGTAGAGATCAACTGTGCTCTACTGGAAAGTCAGAGAGAGTATGGGGGAAGATATGGGAGAGAGCAGTTTGGGTGAGGGGATATTAAATGGACTAACTATTTTTGGGGTGGTGGGTAGGGGAAAATGTGGAGAAAATTTGTAACTCAAAATCTTGTGGAAATGACTGATATAAACTAAAAAATAAAGAAGAGAAAAAATTTTCAAAAAAGAATCTGGTGGCAGAGCATCTACAGAATAGAGAATAGAGAACTGTGTCAGACTTTCTTGAGAACTTGTGGTTGTGGAGCTGCTTCTGAACAGGAGCCTAGGAGCCCAGGAGCCTAGGATCCCAGGAGCCACCCCTCACCCCAGGCTGGATAAGGTGATTCTGATTTTTTGAATGAGCTGCAGAAGACTGAGGAAGCATGACTAGCATGCGGGGACTTAGTCTGTTTATGGCTTGGTTGAGCCTTGAAATTGTGAAGGATTTGAGATGGACTGGACCCTGTGAACTTCAGCGTGGAGCAGGACCTACCAAGAGAGCTGGACAAGGAACTGGGAGCAGTCTTTCATTGAACCCAGGTAACAGTCTGGTGAATCCAGGTAGAATCTGGTAGCATGGAAGGGGATCCAGGGAATTTGAGAACTGGCCCCAAGTCAAGATGAAAAGACCTTTCCATGGGTACTGAGTGATGATGAAATTGTAGCTTACTAGTTACCTAGGGGTGGAGGGTTTGTGTATTCTCTAATGATTGTACTTATTGATTAATGATACTTAGTAATTGATTGCTGAATATATGACTGAGTTAATTTAGTGTTCCCCATGAGTGGAAAACTTTGACTATTTTACTTTAGGATGATTGTTCTTTGTTCTAAATATTTTGACCACTTTGGTGAAAACTATGTGGCCATTTTCCTGATAAGCTGTTGAAAATACTATATTGTGATTTTCTGTGATAAGTTGTAACATTGTGAATGCTGTACCTTTATTTACTGTGAATGTTTTGCTCGGTTTTGTTATGGAATAGAGTGTTCATTATACCATGTAATCAGAAACTTAAAAACTGCTCAAAGTAGCATTCTTCTGGAAAACTGCTCATGCATGGTATTACACACAGATTGTGGAAGTAAAATACTTAACCCCATCTCAGGAAAAGAAATTGAATAAACCATCAGTCAACTCCCTAGGAAAATATCTCCAGGACCAGATGGATTTAAAAGTGAATTCTATAAACATTTAGAGAACCATTAATTCCAATACTATATAGATTATGTGGGAAATTTTATGAAAGAGCCCGACCACATTTTTTTTATTATACAAATATGGTACTGATGCATAAACCAGAAAGAGTCAAAACAGAAAGAAAATTATATACCAATTTTTCTAATGAATACAGATGCAAAAAATTTTAAATAAAACATTAGCAAAAAGAACACAGCAACTTTTCATGAAAATAGTAAAGTTTGATCGGGTGGGATTTATACCAAGAATGCAGGACTGGTTCAATATTAGGAAAGCTATGAGCATAATTGATCACATCAACAACAAAACTAAGAGAAACCATATGATTATCATAATAGATGCAGAAAAAGCCTTTGACAAAAATACAATTTTTGTCATTCCTATTAAAAACATTAGAGATCATAGGAATTAATGGAACTTTCCTTAAAATGATAATTAGCATCTACCTAAAACCATCAACAAGCATTATATGTAATAAGGATAAACTAGATACATTTCTAATAAGATGGGAGTGAAACAAGGATGTCCATTATCACCACTGTCAATCAACATAGTACCAGAAATATTAGCTTTAGCAATGAGAAGAAAAATAAATCGAAGGAATTAGAATAGGCAAAGAAGAAACTAAGTTATAATTCTTTGCAGATGATATGATGATATACTTAGAGAATTCTAGGGAATCAAGTAAAATCTACTTGAAATAATAAACAACTTTAGCAAAGTTGCATGATACAAACCCTCATAAATTATCAGAATTTTTATATATTACTAACAAAGCCCAACAGCAGGAGATAGAAAGATAAATTCCATTTAAACTTACTGTACACGTTATAAAATATCTGGGAGTCTACCTACTGAAAGCAACCCAGGAAATACATGAATAGGATTACAAAACAGTTTTCACAAAAACAAAAGCAGATCTAAATAATTGGAAAAACATTAGTTGCTCGTGGGTAGGCTGAGCTAATGTAATAAAAATGACAATTCTACCTAAATTAATTTACTCATTCAGTGACATACTAATCAGACTCCCAAAAATATTTTGTAGAGCTAGAAAAAATGTCCAGAACGTCAAGGGAATTAATGAAAAGAGAGGCTAGGGAAGATGGCCTAGTCATACCAGATCTTAAATTGTATTATAAAACAGCACTCATCAAAACTACTTGGTACTGGCTAGGAAATAAGAGGGGTGGATCAGTGAAATAGGTTAAGTACACAAGAGACAGTAGTCAATGATTATAGCAATCTATTGTTTGATAAACTTGTGGACTCCCTCTTCTGAGATAAGAGCTCATTATTTGACAAAAACTGCTGGGAAGACTGGAAAATAGTATAGCAGGAACTTGACATAGACCAATGTCTTACACCATGTATCAAAATAAAGTCCAAATGGGTTCACAATTTGGATATAAAGGCTGATGCTATAAACAAATTGGGGGAGCAAGGAATAATTTATCTGTCAGATTTATGGAGAATGGAGGGATTTATGACCAAAGAAGAGATAGAGAACATTATGAAATGCAAAATGAATAATTGTGATTACATTAAATCGAAAGTTTTTTGCACAAACAAAACCAATGCAACCAAGGTTAGGAGGGAAGCAGAAAACTGGGAAAGAATTTTTATAAGTAGTATCTTGGATAAAGACTTCATTTCTAAAATATAGAGAGAACTGGATCAAATATGCAAGAATACAAGTCATTCCCCAGTTGATAAATGGTCAAAAGATATGAACAGGCAGTTTTCAGTGGACGAAATTAAAGCTATATATAGTCTTATGAAAAAAAAAAGCTCTAAATTAATTATTTAATTTAAATTAATTATTTAATTAATTATTAATAACTAATTTAATTTAATTATTTAATTAATTATTATTAATGACTATTAATTAGAGAGATGCAAATCAAAATAACTCAGAGGTACCACAAAACATATATCAGATGGACTAACATGACAAAACAGGAAAATTATAAATGTTAGAGATGTGGGAAATTTGGAACACTAATTAATTGTTGGTGTAGTTGCAAGCTGATCCAACCATTATGGAGAGCAATTATACCCTTTGACTCAGCAATACAACTTCTAGGGCTGTATCCTAAAGAAATCATACAAATGGGAAAAGGACCCACATGTAGAAAAATAGCAACTCTTTTTGTGGTGGCCAAGAACTACACATTGAGGGAGTGCCCATCAACTTAGAAATGGCTAAACAAGTTGTGGTATATGAATGTAATGGAATACTATTGTGGTGTAAGAAACGATGAACAGGCAGACTTGAGAAAAACCTGAAAGACTTAAATGAACTGATGCTAAGTGAAGTGAGCAGAACCAGGAGAATATTGTACACAGTAACAACCACAGTGTGCGATAACTAAGTTCAATAGACTTAACCCTTCTCAGCAATGCAAGGTCCTAAAACAATTCCAAGGGACTCAGGATGGAAAATGCCATCCACATCCAGAGAAAGAAGTATGGAGTCTAAATGCAGAGTGAAGCCAAGTATTTTTTTTCTTTCTCATGATTCCTCTCATTTGTTCTAATTCTTCTATATAATAGGATAAATGTGAAAATGTGTTTAATAAGAATGTATATGTGGAGCTTACATCAGATTTCATGCTGTCTTGGGAAGTAGGGAGGTGATGGAGGAAGAGAAAATTTAAAACTTATGTAAGTAAATATTGAAAATGAAAAATAGGGGCGGCTAGGTGGCACAGTCAGAGCGCCGGCCCTGGAGTCAGAAGGACCCGAGTTCAGAGCCGGCCTCTGACACTTAATCCACACAAACAAAAAAAAAAAACCTAGCCGTGTAACCTTGGGCAAGTTACTTAACCCCAATTGCCCTAAAGGGGCGGCTAGGTGGCGCAGTGAGTAAGAGCGCCCGCCTCGGAGTTGGGATGACCCGAGATCAGATCCGGCCTCAGAAAATGAGCAACCACGCATAAATAATGACTAGCCGTGTAATCTTGAGCAAGTTACTTAACCCCAATTGCTTTAAAAAAAAAAATTAAAAAAAAAAAGAAAATGAAAAATAAAGTTAACTTAAAAAAAAAAGACTTACCATTTAACTCAGGTTCTAATGGCAAACAGAAATATGATCCTCCCCTATCCTTGGAAATGTATAGTATATTCCATGAATTATGGGGCAAAATACTTAATGATCTTGTGTTTTCTTCCCCTTTCACCTCATCAAAGAAGTCTTTTTTGACCAGCTGAGGAAATTCAGGTTTCACATTGCTAATTCTCGGAAATGGTTTCAGTTTTCCCAAATATATGTGTGTGTGTGTGTGTGTGTGTGTGTGTGTGTGTGTGTGTGTGTTTGTGTGTGTATACACACAATGCATATACAGAAATGCAAGAATATGTATGCATATATATATATGCATGAATATATGTATATTCACAATACTTCTACACACATGCAATATAGATTGTATATATGTGTGGACATGTGTGTATATGTATATGCATGCATGCATGCATACATATATATATATATTTGTGAGTGTATATCTAATTTATATTTAATGGTGCTGAATCAGTGATTTCTTCATTGTAGACACTCCTTATTTGAAGACTCCCTTATGCAGATGGGCAATTCACCTGCAACTTCTAGTCATTTTTTTTTCCATTTACTTTGCTGTGTTCACTGTGTACATTTTTCCTGACTCTTCTTATTTCACTTTTCATCAGTTGCATATGTTTCTCTGTTTTTGTCATTCCTGCACTATTACATTCCCATGTCCTAATTTCTTCAACCAATTGACAGGGCATTTAGGTTGTTTAGTATTCATGATTACTACAAAAGTGCTCACATAAATGTTTTTGGTGTATCTGTGGCCTTATATACAATCACATGCACACATATACATACTATATATACATACACATACATATGTACGTACATACATACATGCATAAACACATACACATGTACACACAGCTATGCTGGGGAAGATTTAACAACCAGGTCTCCAAAAAATTAACAATAGCAAGACAAACTTTTACATTTAATTGAAATTATTAATATCTTCTCCATCACTTTTTTTTTTTTTTAGTTTGAGTTAAGCTTTTTATTTAATGTTACAAAAAAACATTTAGTCAAACAGACCAAAGCCCATGTCATCATCGGACTCCTTGGATTCTTCTTTTTTGGCTTCCTCTTTCTTCTTCTCCTCAGCTGGGGCAGCTGTGCTAGCAGGAGCAGCCCCTCCAGCAGGGGCAGCACCACCAGCTGCTGGGGCAGGTCCACCAACTCCTACATTGCAGATGAGACTTGCAATGTTGACATTAGACAGGGCCTTGGCAAATAATCCAGGCCAGAATGGTTCAACATTTACACCTGCTGCTTTAATGAGGGCATTGATTTTATCCTCCCTGACAGTAACCTCATCGTCGTGAAGGATGAGGGCAGAGTAGATGCAGGAGAGCTCGGAGACGGCCATTTCAGCAGACGGATGAGGAGAGGCTTGTTTGTAGTGGTGCTAGTCGCCGGCTGAAGTGAGGAGTCACCCCAACGTGGCCTTAGCTTCCGAAGAAGAACCAAGCACCTTACAGACAACTGAAGAGAGGATCACTTTTTTTTTTTTAAAGCAATTGGGGTTAAGTAACTTGCTCAAGGTTACACGGCTAGTCATTATTTGTGTGTGGGTGCTCATTTTCTGAGGCCGGATTCGATCTCGGGTCATCCCAACTCCGAGACCAACACTCTTACTCACTGCGCCACCTAGCCGCCCCTTTAGGGCAATCGGGGTTAAGTAACTTGCCCAAGGTTACACGGCTAGGTTTTTGTTTGTGCGGATTAAGTATCGGAGGCCGGCTCCTAACTCAGGTCCTTCTGATTCCAGGGCCGGCACTCTTTTCACTGCACCACCTAGCCGCCCCTCACATTGCCTTCTAATCTTTCATTTGTTTGGATCTGCTTAACAGCATCTTGATTTCTCATAAAGTCACTAGCTTCCATTTGCTCCAGTCTAACTCTGAAGGAATGAATCTCCTCAGTGAACTTTTGAGATTCTTTTTCCATCTGGCAAATTCGACTTTTTAAGGCATTCTTCTCTCATTGCCCTTTTGGGCCTCCTTTGCCATTTGAGCTAGTCTATTTTTTAAGGTGTTGTTTTCCTCAGTCAGGTTGTTGACCCTCATTTCATACTTTTCCTGCATCCTTCTCATTTCTCTTTCTAATTTTTCCTCCACTTCTCTTATTTGATTTTTAAAGTCCTTCTTAAGGTCCTCTATGGCCTGCAACCCACTCATGTTTTCCCCTGGGGCTTTTGGAGCAGGACTTCTGACCTCACAGTCCTTTTCCCGCTCTATGCCCCCAAAATAGGAGTCTAGGGTTGCATTTTTTCTGTTTCCTTTGCCTTGGCATGTTGCCACTTGATTACTTGACTTTTGGGCTTGTTGCCACACTATGGATTTAAGGCCAGATAGAGGAATTTTTGTCCTGAACATGTGGGGGGCAACTTCTGTTTCTGGCAAGCTGTAAACCCACCCACAACTTCCACCCTAGATCACAATCCAGATCCAGGGAGGTTAAAGCAAGAGCAATTACCCCCCAAGACTGAACGCTGGATCTCCCTACAATTCGCAGGCCAGGAGCTGGAGCTGCCTCAGAAAACTACAAAATAGCGTCTCTCCTCTGAGGCTTCTAGCCCCCAGGGGAGGGAGCCGAGGCATTCCCCAAATGGTGGTCCCAAAGTCCATAGGACACTAACCTCTTACTTTGTCCTAGGCATGTCTATGTTGATAATTCTGGAGTTGTCACAGCTGCTGGTGTTCTGGGGTCTCTCCAGCTGCCGCCCTGGAGCTAAAACCTCGGCTCACGGGGACCTGGGCTCGGCTTGGCTCCCTGCGCTCTGCGCGCTGCGCTGCTGGCTCCCAGACCGCTGTGCTGGTCCTTCCTGGAGGGCTGCTGGGATGTCCTCAGCGGGAGGTTAGCTTCTCTGTGTCATTCTGTGGGTGCTTGGGCTCCAGAAGTTGTTCAGAGTCCCCTTTTACATAGTTTGGGGGGAATCTGGGGGCAGAGTGGCTTGGATGAGCTGTTTCTACTCTGTCATCTTGGCTCCACCCCCTCCTGATGCTTTTTTACAATGTTTGATAAAGGTCTGTTGGTTCTGTTAGTATTTCGAGGAAACCGTTTTTACTTTTGTTAATTTCATAGTATTTTTGCTTCCAATTTTCTATTTTCCTTTAGTTTTTAATATTTTCTCATTTGTGATTATCTTGGACTTATTCCTTTGTTCATAGTTGTTTTTTTATCACATATTCTTAGTTTCCTTATGTCTCCCTCTTCTTTTTTTATTAGTGAATATTTTAAGGATGTATTTATTCTTTCCATTAATGCTTGAGTTGCATCTCAGAAAATCTGGTATATTATCTCATCATTATCATTGTGTTTCACATAATTATTAATGGTTTTTCATCTTTGATTACTGATTCACTTGTTTAGGAATCTCCATTTAAATCTTTCTTTTGCTCATGATTCCTACATTTTTCTGAAAAGGATATTTTGTTTAATATTTCTGCTTTTTATATTTATTTCCAACTTCTTTGTGTTTTAACACATGGTCTATTTTTGTAAAATGTGTGTTGTAGTGATGAGTAACATGTGTATTCTTCAATCATTACATTGAGAAGATAGCATCTTTTTAAAGTTTCAAATTCTGTGAATTTCCCCCTTTTATCTTTCTTTTAGATATAGCTCAAAAAGCACATTGAATTCCCTTATGATTGTGCTGCTATCTGAAACTTTTTGCAGTTCACTGTATTATTCCTTTAGCAAGGAGAAAGACTACCCTATAGGCTAAAAAGCATGCAAATAAAAAATAGAGATCACCAAGAAATTTTTTTTACTCACCCAAAAGATGAATTTTGTTCTAAGAAGATATTTTTTCAAAATTAGGAATTGACTTGTATTTGCTCATTCTTGGGGAGAGAGAATATTACTATCATAGTCTGTACTTGAAGATAAAGATTGACTTATAGATCTTTGTCCTCTGGCTGCACTCAATGACTGTTGATTCTGGGCCAGTGAAATTTACTAACTGGCATACACACACACACACACACACACACACACACACACACGTGTGTGTGTGTGTGTGTGTGTGTGTGCATAGTGGAAATGAGATTATGAATGATGGGAGTAGGAAAAGTTCCCAGATTATCATACATTTAGAGGTGGTCATTTAAACTAACCGTTTTACTTTTTAGATGAGAAAGATGAGGCACAGAAAGGGTTAAACTGATTACTCTTGGACATAAAGGTAGCAAAGCCAGAATTTGAAGTCAGGTCCTCTGACTCCAAATCTAACACTTTCTAGTATGTCACACCTCAGCTTCGCTGTTGCATGGTTCAGACTGAAATATTTATCATTCCTCTAAAAATTTAAATATTTTCTGAATTTAAAGTGAGAAATTGGTAAAGAGCTTGATAAGTTTGAGGAGTTGCCACAATAGATCCTGACATTTTCTATTGGACCAGTAACTTTTTATCATACATGTTTTTAAGCTGAAAGATGGTGTATTTTTAAGAACTGACATTTTTCAGCAAACTTTTCTTTTTTCTAGTTGGCAGGATTTCCCCATCCAGTTTTGTAAACCTATATATATATATATATAACCTATATATATATATATATATATATAATGTTGTCAAGGCACACATAACTTCTTCTTCTTCTTCTTCTTCTTCTTCTTCTTCTTCTTCTTCTTCTTCTTCTTCTTCTTCTTCTTCTCCTCCTCCTCTTCCTCCTCCTCCTCCTCCTCTTCCCTGCCCCCCATTTGGAGGGCAAAGTTAAGTGACTTGCCCAAAGTCACTCGACTAGTAGGTGTGTCAAGTGTCTGAGGCTGCATTTGAACTTAGGCCCTCCTGACTCCAGGGCCTGTGCTCTATTAACTGTGCCACCTAGCTGCCCCCACACTCATAACTTAATTGTACTAATATGCAGCTTTCTGTTGATTTCAGAACTTTGTAGTGACAAAAATTTTTCCAGTCAAGTTGATGTTTAGAGATCACATTTTTCCCCATTTTGTTCTTCAATAAATCTGTTAATGCTTAGCATTCTTCATGATTAGGCCTGGTTAGAAAATTTGTGAATCATAAAAAAATCATGAATTCATGAACCAATGGAGGTTGCAGTGAATCTAAGTCAATATGAAAATTTACCATGATTGTTAGAAAGGAGATAGATACTTCATTAAGATAGTGAAAATAATTTTCATTTTAAAATAAGCTATAATAAGTTCAGCATGGGTAATTAGATGCTTTGATAAATCTTATCAAATATATTACTAATGTTAAAATACCTAGTTATAGATTATTTTGAACTCCTAGAATATAGGGCAAAATAATATATTGTTTTAGCCTCTTAGACAGAAAAGGGAGGGAGAAAAGATACACATTACTGTAAAGCCCTGCAAGAGTAGCTTTCCAGAGGACTGCTGCTGTGAACAGCTTTCAAGGTTATGATTGTATAGTTCTGATAGTATAGTGAGCTCTCTATTTATTCAGTAACAAACCAGAGCAAAACATTCATAGAAAATCAAAATACAGCATTCACTATGTCACAGCTCAAAAACTTATCACTGAAATGGCCACATAGTTTTCACCAAAGTGGTCACATAGTTTTAATCAAAGTATATTCATTTTAGTCAATCACAAAATCCTCAATTCAATCACAAAGTACAAAAGTCAAAGTTATCCACCCCTAGGTCACAGTAAATCATAATCTTCTTCATTGGTACACAATATCCAAGTAAAGTCTTCTTTCTGATTGACTTGAAGCTGGCTCTCAGCTTCCTTAGTTCCTCTTCCATTGTCCCAGCTCCAACTGTCACAAGGGTTCAAAGGCAGGCAGCTCCCAGTTCCCTGTCCAGAAACTTGTCCAGTTCTTTGTCCATTTCTCCTTCAATATTGAAGTTCACAATATCCAGTCTACCTCAAGTCCTTGAAAGTTCCTGTTTCTGGGAAGACAAAGCTTGACAGAGCCACAATAATATTCATACACATTCATACACAGCACCATCATCAATTCACTATCTGCCTGTGAAATCAACTCAGAATCACCAACAAGGTCTGAGAACTCAACACAAATTATCAATATAGAAATCAACACAGACCCACAAACAAGGTCCAAGAGGTCACCATAAATCGTCAATAAAGTCCTAGGACCTCCAAAACCCTCCTCCAGTGTTTTGTAAACATACAACTAGAAAATCCTCTTTCAGGACTCTCAGTAAGGTCCCAGGGCTTCTGTACAAAGTATCACAGCAAACATCAACACAGACAGAGCAGACAAACAGAGTGCCAGGATACCACAAACTTTTTCCTTCTTGACTCTGCCACCACAAGAGTCCTATTCTCAGTTCTGCTTCTCTATCCTGGGCCTCTCCTTATATATGCTCCTACCCTTCCTGTTGCATGAGTTCATGAGTTCTAGGGTTCATAATTTGTGGGGTTCACACATTCTGTTTCTTAACAGACTTGATGTAAGGCTCAAAAGAAACTTGAACTGAAACAAGGTGTTAATTCAATAGCTGAAATAAGGTGTGAACTACTTCTGTGCTTGCCATTACAATTACAAATATACTTCAGTGGATCTCAGTGATGTGGGAGCCCCTTCCAATGGAGCAGAACTTTGCTTATCTATTATGCCTTTTTGTCCATTTGCTTTTCTGGGCTAGAGATTATTTACCCAAGGTGCTAAAGGGCTCCCTCTATCTTTTGTTATTCTACAAATTCCAGCACAGTTCTTGGGTTGCTCACCTCTTATTGCTAGCATGTACCCACCTCCTTTTCCAATAATGCATTTGTTTGATGAACTCTTTGATAATGCTTCATTGGTGCAAATCATCAATGGTTATATGCAGCAGTTGACTTAAGTGTAGGACACACCTCTACATTTCATTTTTGGTCCCTTGCCTTTTTAATTCTTCACAAATTGTAGTATCCAAGGTAGTAAGAAAACATTTAAAAAGATTATCAAAATTCCTGGGGGGGAAACTAATCTTTTTATTATATTAATGTGAATAATCACTAGGGAATACAGCTAACTATAAATGTATACACATTTCTATGTATTAGCCAGCATTATAATTTACATCATTTTGCAAACCATTGAATCATAATTCATAGATTTGATTACTGCTTTGTTACACACATATTCCTGGAATAATAGGAACAAGAAAGCATGTATTAAGCTCTACTATATGCCAGACATTATGCTAAATATTGGGAATACAGAGAAAGGCAAAAACATGGACCCTTCTTTAAAAGAATTCACATTCCAATGGGAGAGATAATATGCAACTAGATTTGAACATACTAGAATATACACACATACAATTAAACGGAAGGTAATTTCAGAGGGAAGGAACTAGGGGAGAGAATAAGGAAGGCTTTTTCTCAAGTGTAAAATCTGAGTGGGATCTTACCAGGGCAAGAAGGGAAAGAAGGCAAGGAAGCTAGGGGGCAGAAGTGTGGAGGGAAAACATTTTAAGCACTGGGTAAAACAAGTGAAAGGAGCACAGTTGGAAGATGGAGTTGTGTGAGGGACATCTAGATCCCTGTATTGTAGAGTTAATTAAGAGAAGTAGAAGAAAACTGGAAAAAGAGTAAGAGGACAGTTTGTCAAGGGTTTTTAATGCCCCAAGGTAGTATTTCTATTGGATCCTGGAAGCCATAAGGAGAGTCTGGAGTTTACTGAATAGTAATCTGAATGACCAGATGCATACTGGAGGAAAATCATTTTGGCATCTGGGTTTGGAGGCAGAAGCCTCACATCCTGGCCCTGACACTTACTGTGGGTGTGGCCTTGGCTAGCCATTCATCTTCCCTGGGCCTCAGTTTCTTCATTTGCAAAATGATAGAGTTGAATTAACCAACCTCCAAAGATCCTTCTCGTTCTAAATCTATAATCCTATGATATTTTTTTCTGGACTGCCTCTTGTCCTGAGAAGAACTGAGAGGCAGAAAAGTATTTGCCAGAGGCAAAGGTGGATATGGTATCTTACTTTTCAGCAGGTAATTTACATACAGATGTTATGAATGTTTTCAGGTTGCTCACTGTGAAACCCTGATAAATGAAATTTTCAGTGAGCATGAGGCAATTGTATATGACCTGTTTGTATTTTGTCTGACAGAAATGTGAATCTTTTTTCTCACCCTAAGATGCAGGTTAGTCAGTTCACACGAGAAGGCCCTATTTTTGAGGTAGGAGAGTATTCAGAAGTCAGGGGAGAAGAAAGAAGTAGCAGAAACTTGTACAGAAGAGAGGAACAGTTTTTTTGATCTCAGTTCATTTGAAGTCAGCTAAGAGAATAAAACAGGTTTTACAGCTGTTGATGGGAGCTAATTTAGTCAGAGAAAGATAGATTTTTTTTATTTGTTGCTGGGAGCTGATCTGATTGAAGGAAAGCTCTGTTGTTTGAAAGAGCTTATTGAAGGAAAGAATAATCCTCTGCTGTTTGAAGAACTGACTGGGGAAGGGAAACACCAGTCTGCTTCACCACATACACTTTGAAAAGTGGGAACCCCTCAGACATTTGTCTGCTATAATCTTTATTGCCATCTGTGGCTGAAGGGACCCCCCCACCCTAGAATTTATTGAGTAGCTGCATACATTGCAGACTTAGGTGAATTGTTTTTTGTTTTGTTTTTTTCTGTAAAAGGTAACACTCAGAGCTCAGCCAAGGGAACAGAACTTTCTAGCTTTACCCTCTTCATGCTTACACTCTTGGCTTTTACTAAAAGCATTTGACACTTCTTCAGTGATATGGGTATTATATAATGGCCAGCAAAGAAGCAGTTTTCCTGATATGGAGACCAGAAAATTCAGAAGAGGAACAGCCTCTAATGTGATAGAGGATATTAGGTCCAGAACTGTGAGCTGCCCATGGCAAATAGAATTACTCATATACTTGAAAGGAGAAAATCGTTTTAGGTTTCTTTAATTTTCCCTTCAGTATTCTACCATATTCCATGTCAATTGGTAGGAGAGAGTGGCCCAGGTTTATGGATGGACTATTTTATGGCTATTCTTGATTTTGCCTTCTTGTTCAGTAGATGTTTCATAGGTAATGGTTAATGATGTCATCTTAGATGACTTGTTTAAGTGGGAAGCCCAGTACTGGGGACTCTGGAGATACAGTTGTGAATAGGAGAGGTATAGCTGTCCCATCCAAAGCTACCACATAGAACTCAGAGAGTGAGTTTTAGTAGTTTAACATATCCTCCCTGGGGAACCACAGAATAGATGCTTACCCATGTAAGTGAGGCAGCTTAGGTCAGTGGTAGAAGAACGGAGGTTGAATATCATGAATGCATTATTAAGAGGTGGTGTTTGTGTAACCCTTTAAGTTTTGTAAAACAGTTTACATGTATTCTCTCATTTGGTTCTCACAAGAACTGTCAGGTAGGTACTATTATTATCCCCATTTTATGAATGGGAAATCTGAGGCTGAGATAAGTGACTTGCCAAGGGTCACATAGTTAGTGTCTGAGGCATAATGTGACCTCAGGTCTTCAAGACTCCAAATCCATCACTCTATCCCCTGTGCTACATAGGTGTCCATACCCTTAAGCAAAGAGGAAGAAGTCCTTGCTAAAGAAGTCAGGAAATCTCCATGCTTCCTTGAAGGGTGAAGGGCAAAGAATAGAAGTTGAGTTGGGATGGAAAGAAGACTCCATAGTCAACAGTTCCAAATTCTTAAAAAGCTCCAGAAGTATTCCAGGTACCAGAACCTAGTGAAACTGGCCACAATTCATTTAACTAACCTTTCTTAAAATATCATAGGTTTCACAGATTTAAATAGCATAGGTTTTGACTTGTGGAAACAAAGTATCAAAAATTCATATTTACAGTTTTATTGTTTATTAATAAAAATCATAAGGAGTAATCTTCCTCCCCCATTATAATTTGATTTTCATGGCTTATGTGTCTTTTTCATTAATACATGTAAAATTAGATTTTTTAAGCTCATCAATGGAATTTCAACCACGCTTTTGTATAATGTATTTGTATCAATCATGCCACCTTATTATGTCAGTGTTTTGGATCACAAATGCTTTGCTTCTGTTCTTTTTCCCTGTTTGTTCCTTTTTCTTTTAAAATATGTGTATTATTTTATTTTTTCCCAATTACATGTCAAGATAATTTTTAGCATTCATTTTTACAAGATTTTGAGTTCCAAATTTTTCTACTTTCTTCCTTTCCTCCCCTCTTCCTGAAAATGGTAGGCAATTTGATATAGGTTATACATGTGTTATCATGTCAAACATATTTCCTTATTAGTCATAGTTCTGAAAGAAGAAATTAATCAAGAGAAAAAAAATACATGGAAAAAATATTCTTCAAAATGCATTCAGAGTCCATCAGTTCTTTATCTGGATATGTTAGCATTTTCCTTCATGAGATCTTTGTACTTGTGTTGGATCATTGTTTTGCTGAAAAAAGCTGAGTCATTCATAGTTGATCATCACACAGTGTTGCTGCTCCCATGCACAGTGTTTTTTCTGGTCCTTCTCCTTCCAATTTGTTTCAGTTCATGTAAGTCTTTCCAAGTTTTTCTGAAAACTGCCTGTTCATCATTTCTTATTGCATGATAGCTCTCCATTACATTCATATATCACAGCTTCTTCAGTTATTTCCCAGTTGATGGGCATCCCCTCAAATTTCTAATATTTTGCCACCACAGAAAGGGATGCTATAAATATTTTTGCATATGTAAGTTCTTACTCCTTTTTCATGATCTCTTTGGGATACAGACCTAGTAGCAGTATCGCTGGATCAAAGGGTATGCACAGTTTGGTTGTACTTTAGGCATAGTTCCAAATTGTTCTCCAGAATGGTTGGATCAGTTCCACAACTCTACCAATAAGTACATTAGTATCCCAATATTCCCACATCTTCTCCAACATTTATCACTTTCCTTTTTTTGTCATATTAGCCAGTCTGATAGGTATGAGGTGATACCTCAGTCATTTTAATTTACATTTCTTTACTCAAAAGTGATTTAAATCACTTCTTCATATGCTTATAGATAACTTTGATTTCTTCATCTGAAAACTGCCTGTTCATATCCTTTAACCATTTATCAA
Source organism: Gymnobelideus leadbeateri (assembly GCA_011680675.1). Classification (NCBI taxonomy): domain Eukaryota; kingdom Metazoa; phylum Chordata; class Mammalia; order Diprotodontia; family Petauridae; genus Gymnobelideus; species Gymnobelideus leadbeateri. The sequence goes on from WOXC01004875.1 coordinate 48,655, forward strand.
TTGGGGTATTTGCTTCTGTTCTGAAGGATGCCTGTGATAGGAATTTGTACAGATAAAAATTTTTTACAGAGATGAACTTTATAAAAGCATCACAAAGAAGAATGATATTACCTTCAGAATGTTTAAAAAGCATTCAATTAAAGGGAAATCAGTTTTTCTAACTCTATAGTACCCAAGCTAAAGGAAGATTTCAGCTCACTAATAAGGAAGAATTTAGGAATAACTGGAGTTTTCTACTTACTAAATGGATTGTCTGTAAAGGTTGTCAGCAGGTAATGACATTATTGTTTCTGGAGATGTTCAAGCAAAGGCTGGAAGAAGCCTACCTAGTGATTTTGTTGAAGAATCTGCTTCAAATAATTAAACAGGTGATCCCTGAGGTGTCCCTTTCAACCTATAGATTCTATGGTTATGAAGTCAAGTTTTAAATTGAATCTCAATCTTAATCCCTTCTAACCCATTTAATTGATTTTCCTCTCAGTATATGACAATAACCCTTAGTTACTTTGATATATTGATATATTGCACTTTAAATGTTCTCTGGGAAAACCTTAGGCATATTTTCTGGAAATAAAATAATATCTGTTTAAAATATATTTAGGTAATCAGAAATTGCCTCCTAATTGACCTCCCTAGTTTCCCTTTCCAATGAATTTTTTCTACAATAGCCAAAATTATATTCCTAAAGTACATACAAATTGATGTTCTCCTGGCATTGACCTGCTTTAGAAGCTTCCTTGGTTTTCTCTTGCCTCTAGGACAGAATAAAGCTTATTATTACTCTTATTTAAAGCCCAGCACAGACTGGTCCCAAGCTATTTTCAGACTTGCTGTCCACAGTGCTAGGTATGAGGGCAGCCCAAATCAGATTAAAATATAATTGGGATATGTTTAACAAAAAAAAAAATAAAAATACAATACCTCATTTTAATATTAACCTGTGGTTTTCTAAATCAACATGCAGTTCACAGGGCTCACACCACTGATCTAGCCAAACTGGGTAACGGCACTTCTTGTTCACCCTCCATAACACTAGCTCCTGCTTTTATGTCTCACCCCTGGAATCCTTACCCTCTTTGTCTATGTCTCTTGGAAACTCTAGCTACGTTCAAAGCTCTCCTACAGGAAACATTTGTGACTTCCTCCAGCTTTTAATTCTCTTCCATCTCTCCCATTACCCCTTCTTCCCCCACCTACTTCTTGTGATATCTATCTATCTATCTATCTATCTATCTATCTATCTATCTATCATCTATCCATCTATCTGTCTCTATGAACATGTTTTCTCTGTAGAATGTAAGTTCGGGGATTTTCAAAAACTATTGTATTTCTAATACTGTGGACACTATATATCTAAGAAAAGTATATTTTATAACATATATGTATGTATACATAGACACATACATACATACACACATAAACATTCCTTGAAAAAATTTTGAGCTCCAAATTCTTTCCCTTTCTCCAGCACCTCCCCTATCAATTGAGAAGGCAAGCATATGTGTGAAATTATGGAAAACATATTTCCATATTACCCATGCCAAAAAAAGCAAGAAAATAAAGTGAAAAATAATATACTTAATTCTGCACTGAGAGTTCATCACTACTTTCTTTGGAGGTGCATAGTATTTTTCATGAGTCCTTCAGAATTGTCTGGGTTCATTGTATTAATCAGAGTAGCTGAGTCTTTCACAGTTGATCATTGTTACAATATTGATGTCACAGTACCCAATGATCTCCTGGCTCTTCTCACTTCACTCTGTATCCATTCATGTAAGTCTTTCCAGGTTTTTTGGAAACCATCCGCCTAGCCATTTTTATTGCACAATACTATTCCATCACAATCATATAACACAACTACCTCAGCCTTTTTCCAACTGATTGGCATCCTCTCAGTTTCCAGTTCTTTGTCATAACAAAAGAGCTGTTATAAATATTTTTTGTACAGGTGAGTATAGCAATGTCATATTTTATATTCCTGGACTCAAAGATCATTGTAGATAGTGGCTGCAGCCAAGAAATTTAAAGATGCTTGGTCCTTGGAAGAAAAGCTATGGCAAATCTAGATAACATACTGAAAACAGAGACATCACTCTACTGACAAAGATCCATATAATCAAAGCTCTAGTTTTTCCAGTAGCAATCTGTGACTGTGAGAGGTGGATTATAAGGTGTAACGGCAAGCAGAGTAGTACTTTGCCCCTTGTTTCAGCTAATAAAGTGCCTTTGAGCCTCACCTTTGATTGTTTCAAATCTTTGTTGGAAACAGTATACATGGTGTTGTCCTTAATGGTCCTGAGAGAGTTTTGAGTCTTCCCCTGCCTTTAATAGGCCTAAAGTCATCACATAGAATACATGGTGGGCATAGCTTGCTAAAATAGTGGAACAGGAAGAAGCAGAGCAGATAAAATCTCAGGCATGAGCTGGGACCAATCAGAGAGACTGTTTGTGATATTGGCACTCTGTCTGCTGTTCTGTCTGTTGTTCTTTGTTGTTATTACTTTGTCAGATAGAAGCACTCTGTATGCTGATTTGTGATGATTTCCCATACAGAAAGTGACTTGAGATGATAGTACTGGCAGTGTGTGTAAATATTGTTTTAACCCTGTTGAGCTTTGTTTTCCTAGAAACAGAAACTGTGAAGAGCTTGGGGTGGAGCAGTCCCCATGAGCTGTGATATGGAACAGAGCAGAGAGCTGCCTCCCTGTGAATCCAGGCAACAGTTGGGTGAATCTAGGCAAGAGCTGGGAACTTGGAAGAGGAGTCATGGGGTTTGGAAGTCAGCCTTGAGTTAATATGAAAGGAGAATATGCTTTGGTACTCAGTGCTAACTGATAATACTGTAACAAGGTAGATGGTGTTTGTACTTTCTGGTTACCTCTTAAGGATTATTGGCTTAAGCCAGCTTCCAGTCAAGATAAAATACTTTAAAAGGGTACTTTGTATTGATAAAGGAGACTGTGATTTACTGTATGGTATGTTTTGTTTAAAACTATGTGGCCCCCTCAGTAATAAGTTGTTTTGTTATATTGTTGTGAATGTTTTGCTTTAGTTTCTTGCATGTTTTGCTTTAGTTTATGACTGAATAAATAGAGAGTTCAATATACTATGCGATTACATCCTTAAAAGTTATTCACAGCAGCTGTCCTCAGGAGAGCTGCTCCTGATTGACTTTACACAAGGAAAGCTGAGCATCACAGAATTTATGCTTTTGACATGTGATGCTGGAAAAGACTTTCTGAGATTCCCTTGGACAGCAAGAAGATCAATCAGTCAATACTTAAATAAATTATTTCAGATGATATATTAGAGGTTCAAATACTGATGCTGAATACTCTGGCTACATAATGAAAAGAGAAGACTCGTTGCAAAAGATCATGATGTTGGGAAAAATTGAAGGTAAAAGGAGAAGGAAATTGCAAAAGATGAGATGGATAGTGTCATGGAAGCAATGAACATGAGGTTGGACAGACTTGGACAGTCAGATAGTGGACATGAACCACAATCTGAGCCTTTCAGACTGTGGTTCATGGAGATCACAAAGAATTGGATGCAGATGAACAACAATAGCAACAATAGGTCCTTTTTTCCCCTTTGATTTCTTTGGGATATAGACTTAGCAGTGGTATTTCTGGGTTAAATGGTATACACAGTTTTATAGCCCTTTGGACATAGTTCCAAACTGTTCTCCAGAATAGTTTGTTCAGTTCACATCTCCACCAGTAGTACATTAGTGTCTTTATCATTCCACATCCTCTCCAGCATTTGTGATTTTCCTTTTCTATTATGTTAGCCAGTCTGATAGGTATGAGGTGGTGCCTAAGAGTTGTTTTAATTTTTGTTTCTTTGACCAGTAGTGATTTAAAGCATTTATTCACTGGACCATAGATAGCTTTGATTTCTTCTGAAAATTTCCTTTTCATATAAATTAAACTTATTTCTCTGGCTGTAAATCCCTCCACACCCCCAGTTTCCTGCTTTTCTTTTAATTTTGTTTGTCTTGGCAGATGTTTTATATTTCCTGCAGTTATTTTAAATGGAATTTCTCCTTCTATATCTTGCTGTTGTATTTTGTTAGTATTATATAGAAATGCTGAAGATTTTAGTAGGCTAATTTTATATCCTGCAACTTTGCTAAAGTTGTTAATTATTTCAACTAGTTTTTTAGTTAATTCTCTAGGGTTCTCTAAGTATACCGTCATATTATCTGCAAAGAATGATAGCTTTGTTTCCTCATTGCATATTTTTTTATTCCTTCAATTTCTTTTCTTGTCTTCTTGTCATAAGTAGCATTTTTAATACAATGCTTAATAATAGTGGTAATAATGAACATCCTTGCTTCACTCCTCATCTTATTTGGAAGGCTTTTAGTTTATCTTCATTGCAGATAATGCTTGTCCTTTGTTTTAGATAGATACTGCTTATCATTTTAAGTAAGGCTTCCTTTATTCCTATGCTTTCTAGCATTTTTAATAGGAATTATTGTTGTTGAATGATCGTTATTATCCATTAATTGAGGTGATCATATGTTTTTTTAATAAATACTTATTCAATTGAATGTCATATGATATTTTTTAAAATTGAGATAGTTGGCTGGGGAGGGTGGGATGTGGGGTGGAGGTATTCTGTCACATGTAAAAGAATAGTACTTATGCTTGGATCCAGAGGGCTTGATATAGAGAAGAAGGTAATTAGATGGCTTAGTGGATAGAGTATTTGGTCTGGTGTCAAGAAGACCTGATTTCAAATCTGGCCTCAAGCATTTGCTCGCTGTGTGACTGTGCAAGTCACTTTGCCTTAATCCACTGGAAAAAGGAAATGGCAAACCACTTCAGGATCCTTGAGGAAAACAAACAGACAAGCAAACAAACAAACAAAAAACCATGGACAAGTATGGTCCATGGGATTATAAAGAGTCAGATACAACTGAACAAATGAGTAAGAACAGCAAATAGGGAAAGACTTCTTGATATTTAGAGCTTGCTACATGTACAATTGGTTTCCTTGGGAGTTAGTGGCTTCCACCTCCCTCAAACTCTTCAGGCAGAGTCTGGTTGGTGACTCTTTTTTTTTTAAGGCTATATTTAAAGTAACTTGTTCTTTAGGAGACTTTCCTGATTCTTCCAGTTGGTTATTGCCTGTCCTACCCATATCCCCTGTCACTTTGTATTTCTTTGTACATATCTTATATTTACTTCTTTATGAACCTGTCATATCATCCAGTAGAATGGAAAGCAGTTTCACATCTAGTACTGACTTGCTCTTGTATTCATATCCTCAGAGTCTAACCCAGTACCTGGCACATAGTAGTTGCTTACTAAATGCTTGCTGATCGATTATTAGGAGTATGGTAGGAGTGATTCATCAATGGGGGTTGGGTATAGGCTTATTTAGATAGCATCTGAAGTCTCTTCCAATCCTATATCACTGAAGTTCTTTTAGTTTATAGCTCTTTGCCCTCTGACAGCAAGCAGGGCCATACTCATCTTAAGACATTGGCTAAGTTGCTTTTTCCTCTCAAAGATGAAGAAAGTAATTTTACTAAATTATGGGTATTGCTGAGGCCATCAGTAACTGCTTCTGATGGAGATGTTAGTAACTATGAACTACTGTGAGCCCTGTGACTTAGAGGAGATGGTACTTCTAAAACAATTTTCTATATTCTGCTATATTAATGCCACCTTTGAATGAATGCTGAATCCAAATTCTTATCACCTAGGCCCAGCCATTATGACCTCATGGCTTTTTGTCCTCTAAGCTTATTATCAGTAGGGTATTATTATAATTATTGTTATTTGGTAAGGCTTATTGGTAATTTGGTCCTTTGGTGTTGTTAGAATATAGATTTTATTAGAAGAAACCAAATAAACAATAATGCTGAAATATTTTAATATCATCTCATTAATACATTTTGAATATTACTATGCAGTGGTGACCATGGGGTATATATAAAGACTCTTCTAGAAAATGGTCTTTACTCCATATTTGTGTTTTATAATTTAAAAATGAATGTTCATTTAAGTGTCTTTTTTCTCACTTCAGACATAACACTTTACCAGGATAGAAGTAATGTATTTTATGCCAATTCTTATGTGATTTAGATGCAAATTAATCTGATAGTATTTGTATCTAAAGGAAATACAAAGCACTGACTACATTCACAGGATGTCTTTAAAGGGGAATCATCTGACAGAGAGGAATTTGGGGAAATCACTCTAAACATCTGACAGCGATAGCATAAACCTGTAGAAACATACAGAAACTCCTCTTTTCTTTCCTTTGGGGGATTTTGGGAAGGGATAGATGATGCCCTCTTCTGGCTTGTAAGAACAATTGGAAAGATATGAACAGTCACCCATCATTTTTCCTCCTGCTTTCCACAGACTGGGTCATTCATTGCTTCCAGCTACTCTAATCAAGATTTCAGGATAATTATTGCTACCAACAATCTTTTGGAAGGGAAATTATGTAATGGAAAAGATAGCCTATTATCATACCAAAATTTGGGGTAAGGAACAGTAAGGACAGAGACTGAGGAAATGAAGTCTTTTCAAAACCATTAGAACAAACTGATTCAGAAGTCCTTATTAAAATTTACAAAGAACATGTTGGTCTTGTACGTAGGGTAACTGATTTGTGTTTTTAAAGTTCATACATTTAAATATTTGTTTTACCCTTTAAAATTGTGATTCCTAGTGACTTCTCCCCCTTTCAATTATAATTCTTCTGACTTCAAATATTATTACTTTGTTTACTTCTCAACTTGCCTTTTCTAGGATACTGTTACTTCATTATGTTCAATATAAAAGAAATCTACTCTATCTACTTGAAGTCCACTGTTTCTCTACAGATGACTTCACATATCTTTTCTAGATGGGTAGCCTTTAAAAATAATTTGACAATGAAAAAGTACAGTTTAACATTATGGGAAGTGAAAACAGCTTGTGAGTGCTTTCTTCCTATTGGAAGATTGGCATTTTGGGACATGGAGGAGAGGGGTGATCATTTGAGATGCTTAGTCCTAGTCAGAGTGGTATGGTACAGAGGCTAAACATTTAGTAGGACTTCAGAGACTTAGGTTCAGAGTTACCTTTGTGATAGTGGATTTCTGGTCAATATAACCTAAGTCCTTAGTCGCCTCCAAATAGCAGGTAGAAGTGGTCCAGCTTCCCAGCCATGCAGGGCAAGATTCAGACAATACAATAAAGTTTTCTCCCAATTCCCACAATTGAATACAGTTTTCTCACAGGACAGAAGTTGGACTAGATCTATAATTGAATAGAAAGAGAACTGTGCTAGCTCCAGAATTAAATCACAAGATATGGTGTCAGGGTGGTTCACTCAGTTCCCACAATTAGCCACTTGTTATACTGATCCCCTCAATTCCCTCACTAATGAGAAGTAAAGCAGACAGCAGGTAGACAACCCAGAGGACCTATTGTGATTTTCCCCTTCATGGTTTTGATATATCATGGGTTGGCATAAGAAATTAAATGGGGATTTTTTGTGAGTTGTACAGAAACCACAGATGACAGAAAAAGTTTAGAAACTCATAAATGCATAAAATATATGTATAACATTTCATAATATAAACATATTTAGTCTTTTAATACCATAGTAATTCAGACTTCTCTGATACGAAGAGAAAACCAAAACATTTTACACAGATTTTCCAAATCACTGTAGCACTGAACCCCTAGCCCCCATGTTGTGGAAGCTATAAATATGTGTATAAGTGTGTATGTGTAAATATACACACAAAATACAAATGTATACACATACACATACAGAAGTATATATATATATATATGTGTGTGTGTGTGTGTGTGTGAATATATATATGTTTGTGTATAAATATATATATATATACACATATATTTGTTATTTTTCAGTCATTTTTCAGTTGTATTTGACTCTTCATGAAACCCATTTGAGATTTTTTTGGCAAAGATACTAGAGTGGTTCACCATTTCCTTTTCCAGATAGTTTTATAGATGAAGAAACTGAGAGTAAAAGAATTGAGTGATGTGCCCAGGGTCACATAACTACTAAGTAGTAACATCAAGCAAAGTAGAATTTTTTGCTGTTTTTCTGGATTGAGTTTTAGCCAATCAAGTGCCTTTGATTGAACCTTGCCTTTGATTGAATTATGAGTCTTTTATTGGAAACTGTAGAATGTAATGGTAATGAAATTTTGAAGATATTCCCTGTTTTTAATGAATTGAATATAATCACATAGAGCCTATGGTGGTAGGAGCTTGCTGAAAGAGGAGAATAGGAAGGGGGGAGCAGGAAGGAGCAGAGCAATTAGAGTTGGGGGAGAGAGAGGAAGCAGTAAGCAAGCTGTGAGTGTTCATTTGTGGGAAGGTCCTAGTAGGGGGAAGACTTGGGGATGATGGTGCCTCCTGCATTGTTATTGTGTATAGATTTCTTTATTGCTATGATGGATTTGGTTTTCTGGTGTTGAATAATTTGGCTTTCTGGTGTTTGAAGGAATGTTTTGGTTCTGTCTTACACATGGAGATCCTTTTATATTTTATGATTCAGAATTATGCTGGCATAATCATAGCCTCCATAGGGACTGTGAATATCTCCTTGGTGTTACATAAGTGTCTAAGGCCATACTTGAATTCAAGAAGATTAGTCTTCCTGACAGACCTAGTACTGTATTCACTGTACTAAATAGGTGTGCTCTCTGTCTCTGTTTCTCCCTCTGTGTGTATGTGTATGTATACATATATATGCATATATACAAATATATATATAGTTGTAGTTATTGCCAAGGCAATATTCACAGCATTGATGGCAACTATGAATATGCTGGCAGGGTAGTTCTGAATTGCAAAATGTAGCAAGCTCTCCATATAGAAGAAAGAAGGAAAATGTTTATTCAGACACCAGCAAGCTGAATCCCAATACCAGAAAACCAAATCCATCATAGCAACAAATAAGTTAATACACCTTATCACTGTAGGAAGCGATACTGTCCCAAAGCCTTCCCTTTGCTTGGGCTTTCCCACAAAAACAAACAGACAAACAAACAAACAAAACAAACAAACACTCACAATCCCAGATGTCTGCTTGTCTGCTTATTCTCCTCCCTCTGTTCTAACTTCTCTGATTCATTTCCTGCTCCACCTCTTCCTGTGTAACCCATTCAGCAAACTCCTCCCACTACCTGCTCCATGTGATTACATTTTGCCTATTAAGGGACTGGGAAGATCTTCAAATTCCCATTACATTTGATTTCAGGATCTTACATGTCTCTTATATAGTTCAATGGGGCTTTAAGGGTAACTGGTGTCAACAGAACTTTACAACAATATAAGAGAGATAACAGAAAATAAGCACATAAAACAGTATCTTAAGGTGAGGCTTGAGCACAAGCACCCCATCATTCCTCCCTCAAATGAATGGAGTTCAATATCTTGGGCTGAGAGTGAAGGTCTCTTCTTCCATAGCTACTTTCTGCTGAAACTGGACATAATGCTGCCCCTGCCTCAAGAGGTCTCGTTTGAGAGGTCAGTGCTTTAAGCTGGCATCTGGAGCTTGGTTGATGCTAGGTCCAGGTTTGACACATCATTGTTGTGGATAGGGGGTGACATCCTGCTTAGGTGATCAGGCATCTGCAGGTGGAGCCTGCAGGAAACAAATCTAGCAAACAATTTGAAGAGACAAAAAGTCAAAAAGAAACAAGGAGACAATAATCAGAAGCAAGGTAAATATAGAGTCATTTGTGCTTCTGGAGTCCATGAACCCACTTATCATAGCCTCATTCATGGTAGAATATATGAGTTAAAGGTTCAATTTGGTAATCATCTTCTCCTGAATAAACAAGAGTTACAACATTATCTTTCCTGTGTGCTATAATTGCTTTTCTTTTTCTTTTCTTTTTTTTGCTTTTTGGAGGGCAATTAGGGTTAAGTTACTTGTACAAGGTCACATGGCTAGTTTTTGTGTTAAGTGTCTGAGACTGGATTTGAACTCAGATTCTCCTGACTCCAGGGCCAGTGCCCTATTCACTGTACCACCTAGCTGCCCCTGTGTGCTATAATTTCTACAACCTTTGGAACATCATCTCACATCCATACTTTAGTTCCCAACTTTGTTCTATCAGTAGAACCAAACCCTTCAGTTCCTCTAATAGTTATTTTTGAAGGAGGGTCAGTTTTCACGAGGATTATTGTTTTGCAAGGAATAATAAACACTTGAATTATTCTATCATTTTTATAAAACTGTATAGTTTCTTCACCCAAATTTTGTAATCATAATAATTTCTCCTTGATGATTAGAATCTATTACTCCAGCCCATACATGTATACCTCAAGCTGCTAATCCTGATTTAGTAATATCGATCCAAAATGATTTTTAGGGATTCTCATAAATATTCCAGTCGAGATTTTTCTTATTTCTTTTCTATCCAATCAAAAGTCTTCTAAACAGTGTAAATCACATCTTGCTGAACCAGGTGTTCCTGGATATAGTGCTAGCACATCTTGCATCACAGTCCGATACTTAGTATTTGGGTTCTTATGTGTTTGTTGTTTTCTCATTTGTAGATTTAGGGTCATCATTCTGGCTATTGGTGTATTTCCTCCCAGTAGCCTATTATTCAAAATATGTAAAGCAGTGAAGAAATGATCCTTCCAATATTGATATGAATTATTAGAATTTAACTTCCTTAACTATTCTTTGGATAATCCATTCATTCTTTCAATTACCCCAGATGCTTGTGGATAATATGTAATATGACTTATTCATTCTATATTGTTTAATATATAACATTTCTTCATTTCATTACCTTTGCAATGTAACCCATTGTCACTTTGAATGTGCATATTATAGACTTATGATAGCTAGAATTTTACAGGTGTTTTTCTGGGTCTCATTCTTATAAGGACAAGCCACTAATACACCTGAATTGGTGTTAACATAAGTACATATAAGTTTGCATCCTTTTTCTTGGGGTAGGGACCAATATAATCTATCTGCTAAATTTGGGCAGGAATTTTTCCTCTTGCTATCTCTCCATTACTACCCAAGGGACAGTTCGTTCCTTTTCCAGTTGACATATATAACATATGACATATATGGCATTCCTCTGCTACTTGTTTTAACAATGAAAGCCAATTTAACAATTCATTTAAGAATGAAGGTTTTAACAGTGTGATACTTATACCTCGATCTTGTGCCCACAAATGTGTAACCTGGACCCCTAAATGTCAGCCGTTCAATGTGTCCATTTTACTAGTACTGAATAATCAGTTGGTGTCTGTAGCAGCAAGCAACCCAACATCCCCAGGGTGGATGCCAACACAGGTTCTTAGATCTGCTTTTCTAAAGGAAAGGAACTCAAAATCAGTTAACAAGCTCACTTTAATCAATCAAACATATATTACCTAGTTCAGGGGAAAAGGTCAGCACCCTGAACTTCAGAGTATACAGACAGATCAAACAGACAGGCTTCCAAACTGTCCAACCATTATCAATATGAAAATCACAGTTACCAGTCAACATCTGGGTTTTCAAAGCCGGGGGGCTCTCAATGGCTGCCCAGAGTCTCATCTGGTCAAATCACACAACACTTCTCAAAGTGAGCCCCAAAGCAAAGCCTCCCATCAGGGTTTATATAGCCTTCTCCTGGCTCAGAGAATGTACCAACCTTCTTGACCCACTGCCCAATCACAAAGTATCAAGGTGTGGGCTTTCCTGAAAAACAAGCCTCCCACCACAGGCTCCAGGTGCACTTAAGCTAGGGGCAGGGGAGATCTTTAAATTTGCATTTCCATTACAGTGTCAGAGTAGGGACAATGTGTTGAGTGACAATATTTGCAGTTCATGATCATGTGCACTGTACTCACATTCTAGCATGCTGAGGGCCACATGAGTATTTACATGAAAAAACTGACAAATTAGAAACCAAAGACATGTCCCGTATATGTTCCCATAGTTCTTTGCCCCAAACTTATTTACCATGAATTTCCCAATTTTTATTTCTTTCCACATGTAGCTTACCCATTAGAATCAGTGAATACATGACACTGTCCTCCTTGTTCTGTTATGCTGGCTGGATGTACTGCCATGAATTTAGCGTATTGACTTCTTCCATCTGTCCCAGTACTTTCCAAAATCTGCCTAGTATATGGGTTATAGGCTACTGCTTTCTATTGTCTTTTGTGGTCCAAATATTTTGCTGTCCCATTAGTAAACCATGCGTGTTTCTTTTGTTCTTCAGTTAGTTTATCATATTCCTCATTCTATTTTACAAAGAACTGTATCAACTGTTGCTTTGGTCCAGGGGGTGTATCTTTTCCCTCAGTTACCTATGTTTGCTATAGATTCATGCAGAGCAAAAGCTCCACTTTTTCCTGTTTTAGGTCTATTTTGAATATACCATTTCCATTTAATTATGCTAGCCTCTTGTGCGTGTCCAATTCTGTGGGAAGCTGGGGTACTAAAACCCACGTCATAATCAGGATTCCATGCCTTAGCATCACTTCATGACTCAGAATCAGTTGTTCAGTCTCTACCAAAGCTCAACATGCAGCTAACAACTGCTTTTCAAAAGGGGTATATTGAATTCCAGATGAATGGAGTTTTCTAGACCATAGACCCAGTTCTGGCATATGAATGTAATGGGATACTATTTTTTTTGTTTTTTAATTTTTTTTTATACAAATGCTTTATTAACTTCTCTTTTACATCATTCATTTCTACCAGATTTTGAGTTACAATCATTTTCCCCCCGTTATTCCCCTACCCAAGCTCCCAGAATAGCAGTCCCACAAGATATCGCTTCTTCCAATCTGCTCTCTCCCATACCTTCTCCCATACCCCCTTCAACTTTTCCATTAGAGGAAGGTGAATCTTTGTGTCCCAATGCCTGCACATCTTATCTCCCAATTATAAGCAAAAGAGTATTAACAATAGTATTTATATATATTTGAAACATTTAATCTTAAGACCTCGAATTTCAGATTCATCTCCTTCCTCCCTTGTCACCCATTCCCTCTGGGGAGATAAGTAATTCAGTATATGTTGTACATGTCTAGCTATGCAAAACATTATCATAGTAGATATATTGTACAAGGCTGCTTATAATTCCCTCCCACTCATCCCACCCCCCACCTGGTCCATTCCGTACATGATCCTGTCCCTCTTCTATAGTGGGTACTTCCAACCTCTCCTCCCCCCAAGGATGCCCCCCCGCCATCAATCATCCCTCCTCTCATCCCCCTTCCCCCTATTCTGCTGCAGGTTGAGATATCCCATTTAGTATGTATGTCATTCTCTCCCTGAACCAAATTCAATGAGAATGTGGATTTGCCTTTTTTCCCTTCCTATTCTCCCCCTCCCTTGCAACCACTTCCCCTTGCTTCTTCTACATGAGATAGTTTACCCTACCCTGTCTTTCCCCATCTCCTCTTGCCACTTTCCTCTCTCACCTCATAATTTCATCCCTTGAGTATTCTCCCTTCCCAACAAATTCAACCTATGCCCTCTATTTATATACAAACACATTCACATATGTATTCATATGACCACACACCCTTCTTCCATTATTTTCATAGTGAGAAAGATATCATCACTCACAGTTATTGTTTTTCCATATAGGAATGTAAATGGTTCAACTTTGATAAGTTCCTTTTGATTTCTCTTCCCTGATTACCTTCTCAGGCATCTCTTGGTTCTTGTGTCTGGATGTCAAATTTTCTATTCAGTTCTGGTTTTTTCCTCAAGAATGCTTGAAAGTCCTCTATTCCACTGAATGACCATATTGTCCCCTGAAACAAAATACTCAGTTTTGTTGGGTAGGTGACCCTTGGGTTCATTCTCAGTTCTTTTCCCCTCTGGTATAGCATATTCCATGCCCTTCGATCCCTCAGTGTAGAAGCTGCCAGGTCCTCTGCTATTCTGATTGTGTTTCTACAATATTGAAATTGTTTCTTCCTGGCTGCTTGTAGTATTTTCTCCTTGATCTGGGGATTCTGGAACCTGGCTATAATATTCCTGGGAGTTTTCTTTTTGGGATCTTTTTCAGGAGGTGATCTGTGGATTCTTTCAACCTCTATTTTGCCCTCTGGATCTAGAACATCAGGGCAATTTTCCTTGAGAATTTCTTGAAGGGTGATTTCTAGGTTCTTTCCTTGATCATGGCTTTCAGGTAGTCCAATAATTTTTAAATTGTCTCTCCTGGATCTATTTTCCAGGTCAGTGGTTTTTCCCATGAGATATTTCACCTTGCCTTCTAATCTTTCATTTGTTTGGATCTGCTTAACAGCATCTTGATTTCTCATAAAGTTATTAGCTTCCATTTGCTCCAGTCTAACTCTGAAGGAATGAATCTCCTCAGTGAACTTTTGAGATTCTTTTTCCATCTGGCAAATTCGACTTTTTAAGGCATTCTTCTCCTCATTGCCCTTTTGGGCCTCCTTTGCCATTTGAGTCAGTCTATTTTTTAAGGTGTTGTTTTCCTCAGTCAGGCTGTTGACCCTCATTTCATACTTTTCCTGCATCCTTCTCATTTCTCTTTCCAATTTTTCCTCCACTTCTCTTATTAGATTTTTAAAGTCCTTCTTAAGGTCCTCTATGGACTGCGACCCGCTCATGTTTTCCTCTGGGGCTTTTGGAGCAGGACTTCTGACCTCACAGTCCTTTTCCCGCTCTATGCCCTCAAAATAGGAGTCTGGTGTTGCATTTTTCTGTTTCCTTTGCCTTGGCATGTTGCCACTTGATTACCTGACTTTTGGGCTTGTTGACACACTATGGTTTTAAGGCCAGATAGAGGAATTTTCGTCCCGAACGTGTGGGGGGCAACTTCTGTTTTTGGCAAGCTGTAAACCCAGCCACGACTTCCACCCTAGATCACAATCCAGATCCAGGGAGGTTAAAGCAAGAGCGATTACCCCCCCCCCCCCAAGACTGATCCCTGGATCTCCCTACAATTAATTGCAGGCCAGGAGCTGGAGCTGCCTCTGAAAACTACAAAATGGCATGTCTCCTCAGCGGCTTCAAGCCCCCAGGGGAGGGAGCCGACGCATTCCCCCAAATACAGGTCCCAAAGTCCATAGGACACTAACCTCTTACTTTGTCCTAGGCATGTCTATGTTGATAATTCTGGAGTCTCCACAGGTGCTGGTGTTCTGGGGTTCCTCCAGCCGGCTGCTGGCCCTGATGCCCTGGGGCTAAAACCTCGGCTCACGGGGACCTGGGCTGGGCTTGGCTCCGCTTCCTGAGCTCTGTGCATTGCGTGCTGCCGTCTCCCAGACCGCTGCGCTGGTCCTTCCTGCAGGGCTGCTGGGCTGTCCTCAGTGGGAGGTTAGCTTCTCTGTGTCGTTCTGTGGGTGCTGGGGCTCCAGAAGTTGTTCAGAGTCCCCTTCTACATAGTTTGGGTGGAATCTGGGGGCAGAGTGGCTTGGATGAGCTGTTTCTACTCAGCCATCTTGTCTCCTAATGGGATACTATTGTGCTATAAGAAATGATGAACAGGCAGACTTCAGAGAAACCTGGAAAGACTTCTATTAACTGAGGCTGAGTAAGGGGAGCAGAACTAGGATAACATTGTACTCGGTAACAGCCACAGTGTCCAAGGACCAATTGTGATAGAATTAGCCTTTCTCAGTAATGCAAGGACCTAAAATAATTCTAAAGGACACATGATGGAAAATGGCTAGCCTCATCCAGAAAAAGAACTAGGGAGTCGGAATGCAGAATGAAGCAGACTATTTTCTAATGTAAAAAAGGGGCTTAATAGAAATGTATGTGTCGAACCCATATCAGATTGCAAGCTATCTTGGGGAGGGGGAGAAAATTTAAAACTTGTGGAAGTGAATGTTGAAAACTAAAAATAAATAATTTAATTAAAAAAAAAAAAAGATGAACAGCCTCAACGAAACTTTGAAGACCCATTTTACCTCCTTCTTTGCACCTAGAGAATACCTTAGGTAGCTAAGCTTTCTTTGGCCTATTTAGCCAAACATTCTCCCTTGTCATCTTTGTCACTGTATTCATTTGCTAGGCCAATCATTCTATTATGGTAATCCATGGTAGAATGAGCACAAATTCAGAATATGTAAATTATGAGATTTTTCTGTAGTTAGATACCTGTGCATGTTATTATTTTTCAAAGAGCCAAAAAGGCACCAGAAGTGATATAATGACTAACATTTACATAGTGTTTTCAAATTTGTAAAATATTTTGTATACATTATTTCATTTGAGCCTGAGGTAGGCAGTGCAAGTATCAGTTTCACCTCTATGGATGAAAAACCCGAGACTAAGAGATTGTGACTTCTACTACATTCAACAAGCATTTATTAAGTGCCTTATGTGACAACCACCCTTAGACACTTATAACACAAATAGGAAAACCTGCCCACAAGGAACTTAGATTGTGCTTGCCCATGGTTACAGAGCTTTGGTAAGTGGAAGGAGGAGGATTTGAACTTGGGATCTTATTCCAAGTCCAGCAATCTATCACTAGACAATGCTGCCTCTCATGTCTTAGAATTCTGCTTATTGATGCAAAGATAATATAGACCTCTATGAGAACACAAGCCATTTCTGCTCTTTTGTTCCTGATATATCTGTTGTTCAATTTTTTTCAGTTGTATCTGACACTGTGAACCTATTTGGGGTTTTCTTAACAAAGATCCTGAAGTGGTTTGACAATTTCTTCTTCACAGCTCATTGTACAGATGAGGAAGCTGAAGCCAGCAGGGCTAAGTGACTGGCCCAGGGTGTAATGGAAATGCAGATGTAAAGATCTTCCCTGCCCCTAGCTTAAGTGCACCTGGAGCCTGTGGTGGGAGGCTTGTTTTTCAGGAAAGCCCACACCTTGATACTTTGTGATTGGGCAGTGGGTCCAGAAGGTTGTTACATTCTCTGAGCCAGGAGAAGGCTATTATAAACCCTGATGGGAGGCTTTGCTTTGGGGCTCACTTTGAGAGGTGTTGTGTGATTTGACCAGATGAGACTCTGGGCAGCCATTGAGAACCCCCTGGCTTTGAAAACCCAGATGTTGATGTTTCCCTCTCTGGTAACTGTGATTTGGTATTGATGTAATGGTTGGGTAGTTTGGAAGACTGTCTGCTTGATCTGTTTGTTTTTCTGTTTTGAAACTTCTGTCTGTATACTCTGAATTTCAGGGTGCTGACCTTTTTGCCCTGAACTAGGTAAATGATATATGTTTGTCTGATTAAAGTAAGCTTGTTAACCCATTTTGAGTTGCTTTCCTTTAGAAAAGCAGATCTAAGAACCTGTGTTGGCAGCCACCCTGGGGATGTTGGGGTGCTTGACACTACACAGGGCCACACAGCGAGTAAATATCTGAGGTCAGATTTGAATTCAGGAAGATGAATCCTCCTGACTCCAGGCCTGGCACTCTTTTTAATGTTGTATAAATGCTTGTATTCTTTTTCAGATATGATTAGTCTCCTCAGACTGCCTTACTTTCATTAAATGGTTATAAAGTTGACTGCTTTATCCTGGTAGTAAAGAGGAGAGAAAACTAATTGTTCGATATTAGTAGGAACAATCCTACTGCAAAGTAAGATGTTCCACATACCCTAATTTGAAACAAAATGCTTATGCACTGGAATTCATTTGCAGTCCCACTTAATGCTGATAAAATATTAGGTACATTTATTCTGTCACATGATTAATTGAATTTATTCTGTAAAGTTGGTCAGGATGTAGTTTTAGATAACATTGCCTTGTCTGTTTTCTGCATGTCAGAGTCAGTCATTTTATGTGCAAAAGGAAGAATGTAGGGGCGGCTAGGTGGCGCAGTGAGTAGAGTGTCGGCCCTGCAGTCAGAAGGACCTGAGTTCGGATCCGACCTGACACTTAATGCACACACAAACAAAAAAACTTAGCCGTGTGACCTTGGGCAAATTACTTAACCCCAATTGCCCTCCAAAAAGAAAAAAAAAAGGAAGAATGTATTCATCAGATTACCATACTCATCAGTCTTCTGGAGGAGAAGATTTGTAAATTCTGCCTCCTGGGCTTATTATCCCAGATTTTTATTTGTCCTGCTAAGTGAAGGCAGCCCTGTGCTACACAGAATTAAGTAAAGGGAATGTACCTAGCCTTCAGTTGAAAGATGTCTCTATTGGGTTTGGCTCAACCTGGAGTTCAACACCTGAGCTTGCATGAGAGAACATGTGGATCAAAAATATTTTCATCTTTATAAGAATTTAAGCAGACTGGGTCAACCTGAGGTTTTAGATGAAATGATTCTTTGTCCCGTTCTTCGGCAGCAGTGTTGATGTTTTCTGTGGCTTATGTTAGAATAGAGGCAGGGAATTCCAGTATGAACAGTAATGCAGGATGAATGAGCCTTTTTCTCAGATCTTTTTTCTTCCCCTTCTTTTCATGGGGACATAACCATGCCAAGTTGGAGTCCTTGTCAGATGGATTGATATAGGTGGTGACCTTGAAAATAAAAACTGGTTGGACAATAGGTAAAGTTATAGGATTACTAAACAATAGGGAATAAAATGTTGAATAGGAATGTTGTGGAAAAAAACATTCTGGGGAGGCTAGGTGGCACAGTGAATAGAGCAACAGCCCTGGATTCAGGAACACCTGAGTTTAAATCCGGCCTCAGACACTTTAACATGTGCTAGCTGTGTGATCTTGGGCAAGTAACTTAACCCCAATTGCCCAGCCTTCCCCCCTCCAAAAAGCAAAAAATGAAACCCAAAAAACCTCCCCCAAACCTTCATTCTTAGAGATATTCTGGCTAGGCTCAGGACCAAAGTTTTGCACAGAGAGATACATTGATTTACTTGTGTTGATGCTTAAACCCTTGTTTGAAAGCTTATGTTTGAAAGACTCAGTATCTTAACATAATTCCATTCAAAATAAGAATGGCTTACTGTTGGATGAACTTCCTTGCAGTGGAAGCTGGGAGTCATCCTTGTATTATAGTAGAGTAGATTATCAGCCTAATCAATCAGATTTTTTGAACTGGAAATCCTGATATACCATAGAAAATTAAAAAAATGTTTTTGATGCATCCATTAGTCACTTCCTTTCATTGTTCTATAAGTCTAGTAATGAGCTATTTCTTTACAAGAGGTATAATTTATTTTATCTAAGTTTGTTGTTATTTAGAATAAATATGGCTGACTTAACTGAACCATTTTGGCTATAGCTGATGCTCCAGTAAAACCTCTTCCCATGGAGCACTTCCCATTCAGTGCCATTACAAAGGTTTAGTCCTTTCTTTCTGACTTAATAGTATTTTATTTTTCCAATTACACATAAAGATAGTTTTATAAGATTTTGAGTTTCAAATTTTCTCCCTTCCCCCTCCCTTCTACTTTTCCAAGAGAGCAAGTAATCTGATATCGGTTATAGATGTATAATCATGTTAAATATATTTCCACATAAGTTATATCGTGAAAATGTGATTAGAACAAAAGGGAAAAACATGAGAAAGAAAAAAAGAGAAGATAGTATGATTTGATTTTCATTCAGATTCCATAGTCTGGATGGGGGGAGCATTTTCCATCATAAATCTTTTGAAATTGTCTTGGATCATTGTATTATTGTGAAGAGCTAAGTCAATCATAATTCATCATCCCACAATGTTGTTGTTATTGTGTACAATGTTCTCTTGTTTCTGCTCACTTCACTCAGCATCAGTTCATGTAAGTCTTTCCAGTTTTTTTCTGAAATTTCCTGCTCATCATTTCTTATAGCACAATAATATTCAATTACAGTCATATTCTACTACTTATTTGGTCTTTACTCAATTGATGGGTATCCTCTCAATTTCCAATTCTTTGCTACCACAGAAAGAGCTGCTATAAATATTTTTGTACAATTTGGTCCCTTTCCTTTTGTTATGATCTCTTTGGGATATGGACCTAGTAATGGTATTGCCGGATCAAAGAGAATGCACAGTTTTATAGCCTTTTGGGCATAGTTCCAAATTGCTCTCTGGAGCGGTTAGATCAGTTCACAGCTCTACCAACAGTGCATTAGGGTCTCACTTTTCCCAACATTTATCATTTTCCTTTTTTATCATATTAACCAATCTGATAGGTGTGAGGTGGTACCTCTGAATGGTTTCAATCTGCATTTCTCTACTCAATAGAGATTTAGAAAATTTTTTCACATTTTTAATATGACTACAGATAGCTTCAATTTCATCATCTAAAAACTGCTTATTCATATCATTTGACTATTTATCAATTGTAGAATGATTTATATTCTTGTAAATTAGACAGTTCTCTATATATTTTAGAGATGAGACCTTTGTCAGAAACACTGGTTGTTAAAATCGTTTCCCAGTTTTTTGCTTTCCTTCTAATTGTAGTTGCATTGGTTTTGTTTGTGCAAGAACTTTTTAATTTAATGTAATCAAAAATAGTCATTTTGCCTTTCATAATGTTCTTTATCTCTTGTTTGGTAATAAATTCTTCTCTTAATCAATCTGACAAGTAAAATATCTCTTCTAATTTTCTTTTTTTTTTTTTTAAAGCAATTGGGGTTAAGTAACTTGCTCAAGGTTACACGGCTAGTCATTATTTATGTGTGGGTGCTCATTTTCTGAGGCCAGATTTGATCTCGGGTCATCCCAACTCCGAGGCCGGCGCTCTTACTCACTGCGCCACCTAGCCGCCCCTTTTTGGGCAATTGGGGTTAAGTAACTTGCCCAAGGTCACACGGCTAGGTTTTTGTTTGTGTGGGTTAAGTGTCTGAGGCTGGATCCAAACTCAGGTCCTTCTGACTCCAGGGCTGGCGCTCTACTCACTGCGCCACCTAGCCGCCCCTCTCCTAATTTTCTTATGTTATCACCTTTTATTTCTAAATCATGTATCTATTTTCACCTTATCTTGGTATATGATATGAGATGTTAGTCTATGGCCAGTGTCCACCATGCTGTTTTCCAGTTTTCCTTTGTATAAATATATAAAGAAGTTATCTTTACAGTTTTCACTGCATAATGTAGCTTTTAAATGAATGCTAATTCTGTTACTGTTTAAGGAAAGGTCATCTAAGATGTATTTTAATTTTTCTTAGACACTGGATAGTAAATGATCAATAGGAAAAGTGTTTTTGGAGAATAGGGCCCCTATGCTACACTGAGGGAAGTAGAAAAATGGCTCAGAATATTGGGTGGACTTCCTATGAAATACTTACTGGGAGGCATGAACAGTTATCCAATAGGATTGGGAGGCATAGGCTGGTTGTTCTCCAAATCATTGGAGAGAGAATATAAGCACTGAAGTAGAGATATTGTTTACCCCTGATGTCAGTTATTTTCGCTGTGAGTCTCTTTTCTGACCCTCACTCCCCTTTATCTTTTTTTCCCTCTCCTATTATATTACAATCTCCCCCAGATCAAAGTTGTTTTTTTTTCTTAAAACTGTGCCTGCCATATACTTAGTAAACACTTAATAAATGTTTTTTCATTTTTCATAAATTTATTACTGAATATCCTTAATTTTCCTGTCTGAATATGTAACAACAATAGTCTTTCTAATATAATTGACAATTTTTTGTTTCATGTTTCTGAAATAAATATTTAGAAAATTTATTTCCAATTTAGTGGATGAGATCTACCACTTTGTGAACCTTAAAGTGCTACATATGGCAGAAGGGAGAGTGTCTTCTTTTTTTCCAAATGCTTTATTAACTTCTGGTTTACATCATTCATTTCTGTCAGATTTTGAGTTACAATTTTTCCCCTACCCACCACCCCAGACTAACAGTCATACAGGATATCCCCTCATCCAATCTGCTCTCTCCCATCTCTTCTCCCATACCCCCTTCGACTTTTCCAATAGGGAGAGGTGAATCCCCACACCCCATTGCCTGAACATCTTATCTTCCAATTTTATGCAAAATAGTATTAATCATAGTATTTATATATATTTTTTAAAAATTGATTTTAAAAGGAAGATGAGCAACTCAGTATATGCTGTACATGTGTAGCTATGCAAAACATTACCCTAGTAGATATATTGTAAAAGACTGCCTATATTTCCCTCCCTCCCATCCCACCTTCCACCTTGTCCACTCCCCATCTTGATCCTGTCCCTTTTCTAAAGTGGGTGCTCCCAAAATCCCTCCCCCCCAGCCTGTGTTTTCCTCCCCCATCTTCCCTCATCCCCCTCCCCCCACCCTTCTATAGGGTGGGACACCCTATTTAGTATACATGTCATTCTCTCCCTGGTCCAAATTCAGTGAGAACATGGTTTTGTCTTTTTGCCTTCCTGTTCTTCCCCTCCCCTGCAACCACCTTCCCCTGCCTCCTCTACACGAGACAGTTCACCCCATTGTCTCTCCCCATTCCCCCTCACCACATTACTCTCTCACCTCTTAACCTCACTTTTTAAGTATCATCCCTTCCTATTAAATTCGACCTGTGCCCTCTATCTATGTATACCTGAAAACATATATACACACATTCACATATGTATTCATATGCCCATATACCCTTCTTCAACTATTTTCATACTGAGAAAAGTTTCATCAGTTAGTTATTGTTTTTCCCTGTAGGAATGTAAATAGTTCAACTTTGATAAGTTCATAGTGATTTCTTTTCCCTGTTTACCTTCTCAAGCATCTCTTGCTTCTTGTATCTGGATGTCAAATTTTCTATTCAACTCTGGTTTTTTCCTCAAGAATGCTTGAAAGTCCTCTATTCCACTGAATGACCAAATTTTCCCCTGGAACATGATACTCAGTTTTCCTGTGTAGGTGATTCTTGGTTTTAATCCCAGGTCTTTTGACCTCTGGAATTTCATATGGCATGCCCTTCAATCCCTCACTGTAGAAGCTGCCAGATCCTATGTTAACCTAATTGTGTTTCCACAAAATTGAAATTGTTTCTTCCTGGATCCTTGTAATATTCTCTCCTTGATCTAGGGATTCTAGAACCTGGCTATAATATTCCTAGGAGTTTTCTTTTTGGGATCTTTTTCAGGGGGTGATCGATGGATTCTTTCAATCTCTCTTTTGCCCTCTTGTTCTAAGACATCGGGGCAATTTTCCTTGAGAATTTCTTGAAGGATGATTTCTAGATTCTTTCTTTGATCATGGCTTTCAGTTAGTCCAATAATTTTTAGATCGTCTCTCCTGGATCTATTTCCCAGGTCATTGGTTTTTCCCATGAGATATTTCACATTACCTTCTATTCTTTCATTTGTTTGGATCTGCTTAATAGCATCTTGATTTATCATAAAGTCACTAGCTTCCATTTGCTCTAGTCTAATTTGGAAGGAATGAATCTCCTCAGTGATCTTTTGAGATTCTTTTTCCGTCTGGCAAATTTGGCTTTTTAAGTCATTCTTCTCCTCATTGCCTTTCTGAGCCTCTTTTGCCATTTGAGTTAGTCTATTTTTTAAGGTGTTATTTTCTTGAGTCAGGCTGTTGACTGTCATTTCATACTTTTTTTGCATCTTTCTCATTTCTCTTCCCAATTTTTCCCCCACTTCTCTTATCTGCTTCTTAAGGTCCTCTATGGCCTGTATCCAGCTTGTATTTTCATTTGGGGCTTTTGGTGCAGGAGTTCTGACCTCAGAGTCCTCCTTCTGTTCCATTCTTCAATCTTCTTTGCCCCTAAAATAGGAGTCTAATGTTGCATTTTTCTGTTTATTTTGTTTCCTTTGCCTAGTCATGTTGCCACTCAATTACTTGACTTTTGGGCTTGTTGCCACAGTAGGACTTTGCCACCAGCCAGGGGAACTTCTGTCTCAAACAGGGGTTTTCTCAACTGCCCAAGGTATTAGTTGGGTGGCCTATGTGAAGCATCCACACACTCTGGCAAGCTGGTCACACACCCCAAGACCTCCACCCAAGACCTCAATCCAGATCCAAGAAGGGTAAAGCAAGAGCTCTTATCCCCCCGACTGATAGCCAGAGCCCCCTACAGTTCCCAGGCCAAGAGCTGAAGCTGCAATGTGGCAATGTGGCACAAGCTGAGCTGGCTTCTCAGCAGCTTCTTGCCAACAGGGGAAGAAGTGGACACATTCTCCCAACCAGTCCCAAAGTCCATAGAGCGCTGACCTCTCACTTTGTCCTAGGCATCTATGTGTTGATAATTCTGGAAATGCCACAGTTCCTGGTGTTCTGGGGTATGTCCAGCGGGCTGCTGGTCTGGCTGTCCTTGGACTAAAACCGAGACTCATGTGGGTCTGGCCAGAATGCTGTGCTGGCAGCTCCCTGAGTGCTGCGCTAGCTGCTCCCTGCCAGGCTGCCATGCTGTCCTCAGTAGGAGGTTAGTTTCTCTGTGTCATTTTGTGGGTTCTGGAGCTCTAGAGGTTGTTCAGAGTCCCCCTTTTACATAATTTTTAAGTGGTGTGGGTTGGAGCTCCACGGACGTGCTGTTTCTACTCTTCCATCTTGACTCTGCCTCTGAGTATCTTACTTCTAAAGGAGAGATTGAAGGAAAGTTTTCTAGGAAAATTCTGAGAGAGGAGACACCAGCACTTTCAGTTGGAGGTAGTGCAAACAAGTTTCCATGGAGGAGGCCACCCTTCAGTTACAGACTAAAAGAACATGATTTTTCAATGCCAGGGCTAAATAATAAGTGCATTTCTAGGGGTAGTGGGATGGCTTATTTGAATGCCTGAAGGCAGGAGATGATATCTCAAAGGGCTTCATGAAAGACCTTGGTCATGTGGCCTCGATCTAAGCAGATTAAAAAAAAAATTAAACTAAATTATGGAGGGATAGCCTTAAGGGTTTATATTTTTCTTTATATGTAAAGAATATTAGATTTAGTCCTAGAAGATGTCATCTTGTTCAGCCTGCTCATTTTACAGATGAGGAAACTGAAACCTAGAAATTAATTTACTTGTTCAAGGTCATACAAATAGAAGCAAAGGCAAAATTTGAAGTGGAGTCCTCAAACTCCAGATCTGTTGACTTGTCTGTGATGTTATGTAGGGAGCCAAAGAAAGTGTTTGAGTAGAAGAGGGATTTGTGTCAGACCAGTATATTTAGGGATAGCAGATGGAACTGTTTTCCATTGGTATGTGGAGCTTCCAAATGAGGAAAACTCTTTGTACCAATCCATGGTGTGTGTGTGTGTGTGTGTGTGTGTGTGTGTGTGTGTGTGTGTGTGTGTGTTTGTGTGTGTGTGTGTGTGTTTGAGTGTGTGTGTGTGTGTGTGTGTGTTGGATAGGAGAGACAGACAGAGGAGATTACACAGAAAGTTATTATGATAGTCTAGGTGGGAAGGGTACAAGCATTTATTAAGTGCCTACTGTGTGCCTGACTGTGCTTTACAAACATCTCATTTGATCCTCACAACAACTCTGGTAAGGAGGTGTATGCCCAAACTGTACAACAATTCTTTTTTAATCTTTTTTTTTTTTTTAAGCAATTGGGGTTAAGTACCTTGCTCAAGGTTACACGGCTAGTCATTATTTGTGTGTGGGTGCTCATTTTCTGAGGCCGGATTCGATCTCGGGTCATCCCAACTCCGAGACCAACACTCTTACTCACTGCGCCACCTAGCCGCCCCTATTCTTTTTTAATCTTTTTATAATCTGGCACAATGGAAATATACAGTATTCTGAGGGGCATCTAATATTTCATGTAGATACCAATAGAGCATTTGATCTGTACCACTGATTAGTCCTCAGTCTGTGTGGCTGGTCCATCTTTATTTTTTATAGTCACACTTTTTTTTTTTTTGCTTCTGTCCTTTATGGAACTTCTTTTTAGTTCCTTTTCACCTACCTTCTAGTTAATTGGGTTATGCAAAACAACATTATTAGATCCCATACCCTTTGACACCATTGGAGAAAGTAGAACCAACTCTTGAAATCAAGTCTTTGGTCTCTCTGAAATCAAGGATCTCTATGATAAGAAAGCTACTTTCTGTAATATAATAGGAACATTTTATCTGGAAAACTGATTTTAGTATTAAGATCAAGGAATTTGGAATGTTACTCAAAGTTCTCTCTTCAAATAAAAGTTTAAAAGTAGGCTAACATGAAAGAGTGGAAGTAAAACTCAGGACAATGGTGTTTTTTGTAGGACTTGCCATTTTCCGAAGAACTTTACAAATATTTATTAATACATACAGCTCTAGGAATCAGGCCACTGTGAACACGAGGAAGCTATGATACGAAATGACCAAAGAACTCAATTCTACTCTAAAGCTTGTTGATAGAATTTGAGATTTGAAATTCTTCCTTTCTTAGCCCTTTTTCTAGTAATAGACTTTCTAAATAGAATTTTTAAAATGATAGGAGAACATTTTGATCTTTCTGAAGATGAGATTAGACAAAATCCAGTAACACTCCTGGGGAACCCCCGTTCTCCCGATAATATCCTATATCCTAAAAATTAACCTTAAAATTCATCTCCAAGTTCAAATAGATCATAAAATGTACATTTTTTTCATATCAGGCCTAGAAGAAGCTAGAAGGTGATTGGTTTGCCAGTCATAGTAATTGAAATAATAATAGCTGACATTTTTGTAATGATTCCAGTTTTGCAAATACCCTAAATTTGAGATGACAATAAAGGATATCCCTAAATGAGGATATTTTGTGGTACCATAACTCTAAGGTTACACACATTTATAAATTTATAAATATAAGCACAGCAAACTCAGCAGATTAAAGTTGAGGAAGTAAGATCTTAACAACTCACTTCCATCAAAATGAATTATATTGTATGTAGTGATAAAATAAAATCTTGCAGTGCATGGGTCACAACTTTACCTATTGGTATTTGAGCTGCAGATCAACTGTATGTGACCCTACCTAAAGATAATACTACATGGTACAAAATCCAGATTATTTATTTTGGAATCTGCAGTCCGTTATTGCATCTGCCCAGCCTGTCCAGATGTACTTCAGGCTCTAGGGTTTAGACTAATTTTTTAGGTACATTTACCTAAGAAATGTTACCCCATGTATATATCTGGTTCTCTGTCTTTCCATAAATATTACAAACAAATATATGTTAGATTAGCTAATCTTCACAAAGCATAAAAATAAATATTGAAATGATATTTGGTCAATTAATGTGTGGTGAAATGAAAAGGAGTAAAGTCGAATTAGTATATATAGAAGAAAGCTGTGAATGCAAGGCAAAGGAAGAGAACTTAACACATATTTATTAATCCATACAGCTCTTTTTTCAATATGTAATAGGGAGCCCTTGAAAGTTTTTTTTTTTATTTTTTATTTTATTTTTTTTTTTTTATAAAGCAATTGGGGTTAAGTAACTTGCTCAAGGTTACACGGCTAGTCATTTGATTTATGCGTGGGTGCTCATTTTCTGAGGCTGGATCTGATCTCGGGTCATCCAAACTCCGAGGCCGCGCTCTTACTCACTGCGCCACCTAGCCGCCCTTTAGGGCAATTGGGGTTAAGTAACTTGGCCAAGGTCACGGCTAGGTTTTTGTTTGTGCGGATTAAGTGTCGGAGGCCGGCTCCGAACTCAGGTCCTTCTGACTCCAGGGCCGGCGCTCTATTCACTGCGCCACCTAGCCGCCCCAGCCCTTGAAAGTTTTTAATGCAGAAGTTTCGTGGTCAACTTAAAGAATAAAGAAGATAATTATGTCTGGCATAAGAATGGATAGGCTTGTTCTTTGTGAACCCTTTCCTGGTCCCCCACCCCCACACCCTTACACCTAGTGCCCTCTCTCCTAAACTACCTAGGATTTAGCTATTTTGAATTTACTTATATTTATCACTTTTTATTTATTCTGTATATATGTGCATATATACATACACATACATATATACAAACATATATATTTATCTTCTCCATTAAAATGTAAATTTCTTGAGAGTGGAGATTATTTTTTCTATATGTAGCACAATGTCTGGCACATAATAGGTCCTTAATAAATAGTTATTGATTAAATGAGTTACTTAAAGGGTGGAACTATGGAAGAAAATCAGTTAGCAAATATAGTAGTCTAAGAAGAAAGTGGGGCAGCTAGATGTCCTAGGGGATGGAGTGCAGGCTGTAGTCAAGAAGACTCATCTTCCTGAGTTTAAATCTGGCCTCAGACTACATGCTAGCTGTGTATTTCTGGGCACACTAACTCCTTTTGCCTCAGTTTCCTTATCTGTAAAATGAACTAGAGAAGGGAATGACAAAGTACTCCAATATTTTTGTCAAGAAAACTCTAAATGGGGTCACAAAAGAGTAAGACACTACTGAAAAATGACTGAACAACAAAACAGGAAGTAATAAGGGTCTATAGTGGATGGATATAGTGAATGGATAGTTAGTTAGTAAGAATTTATTAAGTGCCTACTTTGTAACAAGCACTGTACTACGTGCTGGGATTACAGAGGCAAAAGATAGTCCCTGCCCTCAAGAGACTCACAGTCTACTGCACGAGACAAGAAGCAAACAAATATGTAAAAACAAACTATATACAGAAAAAAGGAAATGATTAAATGAAGGATAGGACTAGAATTAAGAGGAATTGAAAGAAGGTGAAATTTGAGTTGAGACTTGAGTGAAGACAGGAAACCAGGGGCAGAGATGAGGAGGGAGAACATTTTGGTATGGGGACAGCCAAAGGAAAATTCCTGTAGTCCAGGGATGACATTTTTTATTTATGGAATAACAAGGAGACCAGTGTCATTGGCATGAAGAAGTAGGGAGTAAGGTGTAAGAAAACTGGAGAGGTGATGGGGTAGAGTGGGGTGGGGTACTTTTATGAAATACAGACTAGAAAGTATAAATATCAGAGATTTCTTCGGTGGTAGTGACAACCTTTGTTAATTGTTTGGACAAGAGAGGTGAGAAAGAAGAACATTTTCTAAGTGATACTGAGGGTTCATAATATTTTCCCTGTAGAACATCCCATGATAAGTACAGTCACTATATGCCAGTGGTTAATGGCAGAACTTTTCAGATCTCTTCTAAAAGGAGGGTCTGGGAAAGAGTGGTTGCAAATCTGTCCCTTAATACTAGCTGCTATCCATTTAATTTGTTAATGTCAAAAAGTCTTTGATCCCAGTTTATTAAATTAAGGTTGTTCTGTGCATTAGGAAAAAAAAAAACCGTGAGCATGTTTAATTATTTATGCATTTGATATTTTCAAAGTACAATTGACTTTTGAGGCTGGAGACAAAAGTTAATTTGTTAACTTAAGGCAGTGGTGTATTCCATGATGCAGCTGCTATAAATTGTATATGCAAGCAATCTCCTTAAGTGTGTTTTATTTTTTAGTTATTATACGAGTGAAAGACCTACAGTAGTACTCTTAGTCCTGAGGAAAACTCCTTCAGTAGACACTGGGCAATGCAATGCAGTGTTTTATCATATAATAATTGATCTTTAATGGATATGTGTTTTAATTTGCTACTGTAAGCTTTTTAAAAGCATTATAACAGGGAATATTAAATTTGCTTCCTTGTTGGTCCCTTGCACTTAGGTCAGTGAATACATTATTTAAGATCATATATTTTATTTGAACTCATTTGACTTTCTGAAATGCTTTGTTGTTTAACTACTGACACATCATGCATCTGGAGTGAGGAAGACTAGAGTTTAAATTCAGCCTCAGACAATTACTAGCTGTGTGACCTTGGGCAAGTCAATTAACCTCAACTTCAGTTTCCTCAACTGTAAAATGGGGATAATAATAGGATCTGTCTCATAGTGTTGTTGTGAGGATTGTGTGCATATAAATAGTATGTACATGTAAAATATGTTTTATATATATATCCATACATATATAGGGTGTACATGTATATATACATACATATATATACATGTGTGTATATGTATATATGTGTATAAATATAAATATACACACACACATACATTTCTTAGGACAGTGCCTGGCACAAAATGGGCACTATATAAATACTTATTTCCCCTCCTTCCATCTCTCTTCCCTCCTAAGTCTTTTGATGACTGAACCTAGGGGTGGTATCTGGTTCTACAACTTATCATTTAAAACATTGATGACTAGGAGATGTGAGTATTGGGAGTATGGAGCACATCTTGGACATCTGTGTCAGTAAATATATAGTGCTTGGGTCTACCAGACCTCTATCCCTATAATCTTGTGCTAACAGGAAGATGAAATGTACCTGTAGGTACTCTAGTATCATTTAGTCAACAAGCATTTATTAAGTACCTTCTGTATGCCTGTCATTGTGCTAAGTACTGGGAATACAAAGAAAGGCAATAGACAGTCTGCTTTCTAGGAATTTATAGCCAAACAAGGGATACAGTGTTCAATAGAACTAATGTTTAAATAAGATATATACAGTATAAACTAGAGATGGTCAAAGGGAAGGCACTAGCATTAAGAGGATAAAGAAAAGCTTGTTGTAGAGGGTTGAAATTTTAGCTGAGATTAGAAGCCAGGAAAACTAAGAAGGAGATAGTTCCAAGCATGGAGGACAGCCAGTGAAAAAATAAAGTCAGGATAGAAAGTATATCATGCAAGGAAGCCAGTGTTATTAGATTGCAGAATAAGGGGATGACAGGTACTTGAGGAAGAAGACTGGAAAGGTAGAAGGGGCCAGGTTATGGAGGGCTTTAAAAAAGCCAAGCAGATGATTTTAAATTTATTCTTGGAGGCCCTGGGGTCTGGAATTGGTCAAAAGCAGAGTGATATGGTCCAACTTGTATTTTTAAGAAGATTAATTTGAAAGTTGAATGAAGGATAAAGTAGAATGCAGAGAGAATTGAGTCAGAGAGACCACCAGAAAGCTACTGGCATATGGCCACAAGTTTTTCATTGAAGTACAAGGCAAGATTCTCAGCCAAGAGGGGAAGTTGTGGGGAACCCAGGGGATATTTGAGGAGGGGTGAGAAGGTTTGGAAGAATTGCTGTTACATGTGGGATAGTTAATTAGGATAATATAAGAGCATTACCAGTGCCACAGGGAGTGCCAAATTGTGATTAAGTAACATAGATTTCTAGTGGACTCAGATTGGTTTTATGATTTTCTTTAGGTTCATTCAGCACTGAATGTATAGAAGTAAAGACAACAGATGGTAGAAGATATCTAGAATGTGGCAGTGATAAGAAAGGCAGGCAAGAGAACTGAGAGAAGAGGGTGAGAGAGTAGAATTGGTTCAGCAAGCGTTCAAGATGGGAATGGAAATGAGGAGCAGAGGGACTGGGGGTCACAGTGAGTGTTAAGAATAGGTCTGGGGCTTGCAAAACGGGGGAGGTAGAAAGGCAGTAGATTGTGATCAGATAAAAGAAAGTCCGAGTTTATGAAGGTGAAAGTGATACATTTGTGAATTATGGCAAGATCAAGGCTTATCTCTATGTATTGTGTGGTGGAGGGGAGTCAATTTATAAACATTTGTTAAGTGCCTACTCTATGCCAGACATTGCTCTAAGTACTGAGTATGTGAATATGAAAAAAAAGACAGCCCCTGAATTCAAGGGGCTTGTCATCCAATAGGGGAAGACAACATACACATGGAAGATGAAAGGGGAAGAAGGTATACATCATGGAAGTTTAATTGAATCCAGTCGAAGGAGTACAAACTGATAACAAATGAAGAAGGTTGTGGAAGATGAATAAGTTGTAGATCTGAGAAGTTAAAGTATTTTATGCAGTATCAATGTGTTTGTTGAAGTTTCTTAGAATGATGGCAGGAGTTGGGGAAGAGAGGAAGACTATGAACCAGATACTTAACTTATTAAGAAGGGAGGAGAGTACACTAGACAGTTGCAGAGAATAACCACTGGAATCTTGAACAAGTGATAAATTTGGATTACATGAATCTTGGAGATAGAGTTACTGAATTGGTCAGTAAATATACGTTTATTAAGCACTTACAGTGTGCCAGGCACTGTGCTAAATGCTGGGGAAACAAAAGAGGGAAAAGACATCCCTCCCCTCAGGGAACTCATAGTCTAATGGGGGAGACAACAAGAAAACTATCATCTCCCCCATTATACTACGAGTAAAGGAAAAACAAGAAATAATTAAAAGAGTAGTTAGAATTAAGAGGGGTTGGAAAAGGCTTCTTGTAGAAGATGAGCTTTTAGTTGGGACCTGAAGGAAGACAGTAAGTGGGATTGAGAAGGAAGATCATTCCAGGTCTCAATCTTAGTTCCAGAGAAAATTGCCAGATCTTAAAGATGAAGTGTTTTGTTTGAGGAATAGCAAGGAGACCAGTGTCACTGTATCAAAGAGTATCTGCTGGGGGTAAGGTGGAAGAAGATTAGAAAAGTATGGGGATATGGTGGTTATGAAGGACTTTGAACATGAAGTAGAAGACACTGTATTTGATCCTGACAGCAATAGGGAACTGTTGACATTTACTGAGTTGGGTTGGGAGAGCAGTGACATGATTGGACCTGCTTTAGAAAAATATGGAGAATGGTTTGGAGAGGGGAGAGAACTGAGGCAGGCAGACCCACCAGCAGGCTATTGCAATCATCCAGCCATGCAGTGAAAAGAATCTGCCTGAGGGTGGTGGCAGTATCAGAGGAGAGAAAGGAGACTATTTGAATGATGTTGTAAAGGTGAAATCATCAGGCCTTGGCAACAAATTAGGGTAGGGGGTCAGATGGTGAAGAGTTAAAGATGATACTTAGGTTGTGAGGATGAGGGGCTAGGAGGATGGTGCTGCCCTCAACAGTAATAGGAAAATTAATCAGGGACATTTGAGGGAGAAAGAGTGAGTTTTGGATGTTTTGGATGTGTGGAGTTTGAGATGTCTACTGGACATTCAGTTCTGTCTGAAAGGCAATTGGAGATGTGAGACTGGAGGTCAGTGGAGAGGTGAAGACAGGATAAGTAGATATGAGAAACATCAGTATAAAGATGGTAATTAAATCTGTGGGAACTGATGAGATCTCCAAGTGAAGTACTTATGGAAGGAGAAGAGAAGAGGGCCCCGGGCAGAGCATTGTGGGACCCTGAATAATGGTCTTAGAAGGAGAGCTAGAAAGTGGCAGGGAGAGTAAGAGGCATTACAAATCCCCTACCACCACCTATAAATGAAGTCTGGGTCTGAACAAACTTCTTGCTCTCTCTCTTTTTTGTTTTGTTTTGTTTCTTCTTTCTTGTCGTGCATTCCAATGGTCATAATTCTTCTTTACAACTTGACTAATGTTCAGTGTGAAGGTATTTGTAGAACCTATGTCAGATTTCATGCTTCCATGGTGGGGGTGGGAGGGAGGAGGATAGAGAGGGAAAGAAAATTTGGAACTCAAAAGCTTGTGGAACTGAATGCTGTAAACTAAAAGTAAATATTTTTTTTTTTAAAAGTGAAACAAGCGTGAAAGAAAAGGCAATGGGGAGGCCCCAAGAATAGAGTATGGATAATGGCAGCTAGGGCTTCAGAATCACCTCGATGGGGAGGTAATAATAGCATGGGGGTATCTTAATCATTGAGAAATGAGTTTCAGGTAGGCCAACATTATCCATAGAAATTTATTCTGGATAACTTGGGAACAGGCATGCCAATTTCTGGGAAAGAGAGTGCTTAGAGTTCTCTCTTGTGGCAAGATTCCTGGTGCTGATTCTATCCCAGTTGAGATTTACAAGGTGCGGGGCAGGGTGTGGTTTTGCCTTTCTTTCTAACTGAAATTTTCTAGGTTATATGGAGAGAGGAAGTTATCACCCAAGAGTTCAAGGATGCCTCCATTGTCCATCTCTATAAAAATAAAAGAAATACATTGTCCTGTGACAATCACGGGGCGGGGGGTGGTTTTGCCCATCTTTCTTAGACATTGCTAGCAAGATTCTTGCCAGACTCCTCCTTATTAGGCTGATATTTCACCTAGAAGGTGGTCATCTACCTGAGAGCTAGTATGGCATCAGAAAGGGCTAAAGAACAGTTGACATGGTATTTGCTGCTTGAAACTCCAGGAGAAATGCCAGGAGCAAAACAGAGGTCTGTACACAATGTTCATTGATCTGACCATGGCCTTTGATACTGTTTCATGTGAGAGCTTATGGAAAATTATGTTAAAATTAGGTTACCCAGAGAAGTTCATCATTATTGTATGTCAATTTCATAATGGCATTGTTGCCTGAGTTCTGGATAATGGGCAATGCTGTTGCACTTTTCCAGTCACCAGTGGAGCGAAGCAAGTCTGTGTGCTTGCTCCCATACTTTCTAGCATGACATTTTTAGCAATGTTTTTAGAAGCTTTCAATGAAGATGAACATTGCATCATTATCAGCAACTGCACCTATGGTAAATTATTTATCTTGAGAAGGCTGTAAGCCAACACTAAAGGAGAGGGAGATTTATGCATGGTTTTTTGTTTGTAGATGTTTGTACACTCAATGCAGCCTCTGAAGTTGAGATATAACAAAGTATGGATCAATCCTCTGCTGCTTATGCTAATTTTGGAATACCAGGTAACACTAAAAAAAACCCACAGGTTCTCCACTAACAAGCACACCACACTATCCATATGTGGAACCATCAATTATAGCAAATGGAAAAGTTACTAATGCTGTGGAAAAGTTTATTAACCTTGGCAGTATACTGTCCAGGGAGGTACACATCGTGAATGAGATTGAGTCACGTATCAACAGAGCTAGCTCAGTGTTTGGGATGCTTCTAAGTAAAGTGTGGGAGAAAAGAGGTATTAGACTGCCTACAAAACTGAAAGCCTACAGAGTTGTGCTGACTTCTTTGTGGTACACCTGTGAAACCTGGATGGTCTGCCATTGCTATGCCAGGAAACTGAAACACTGCCATTTGAATTATCTTAGAAAAATTCTGAAAATCACCTGACAGGATAAGGTACTAGATACTAAGGTCTCATTCTTTTTGAATTCCTGGCAGGCATTCAAACTCTCCTGCAGAGAGGGCAACTCTGATGGGCTAGCCACATCGTTTATATATACAAAGTACATTTGTCTAAAAAGACTATTTTAGGGAGAACTCACACAAGGCAATCATTTATGCAATGGTCAGAAGAAGTGATACAAGAACTCTCTCCAGGTCTTTCTGAAGAATTTTGGAGTTGATTACATGACATGGGAGACACTGAGAAAGGACCACTTATGGTGTGCCTGCATCAAAGAAGGCACTGTGCTCAGTTGTGCAAAAGAAACATGAGGTGCATGCATTTAGAGATATCTCCACCCCAAATGTTCATATGGACTATTTGTGCCCAACCTGCGGTGGAGTATTCTGAACTTTTATTAGTCTGATCACTCAAAGGTTGATACCTGTACCATGACTGCAACATAGGGATGTCATTTTGGTCCTCTTTAAGAACAACAGATAACAACTTTATCTAGGTCACTAACCATTTCTAAGCCTCTATATAAGCAGTTTTCAATATGGCAATAATAGTACCTACCCCCAGGATGAGTGTTGGGATAAAATAAAATAATGTAAGTGAAACAGTTAATAAACCTTAAAGCTCTTTTATATATTTTAGCTATTGATTTGTTTCTTCTTATGCCTAAGACAAATGGCACTTACTTTTCTGTTCTCATCACCCTTCACTAGTACATATTTTAAAACAAACAACAAAGAAAACTTTAGTTTCTTCTTTTGATGTTTTAAAGTGAACTTTTAGTGGGTCTGTTATGAAAGGAAATCTCTAATGCTGAGAATTAAGTATTAAATTGATGTCATCAAGGAGCTTACCTCATTTGTTGATTGATTGGACACCAATCGCTGGTGGTCTGTGCCTAACACTGCTCTCATTGCTTAGGAAACCATGAAAGAAGTATAAGACACAATCTTCTCCCTTGTGGAACTTATGATCTAGAGAAAACATTGATATGTGGAATAAAATAGAATAGAAAAACTGCGTCTAAGAAAAGCTGAATTATATGCCTAAGCAAATCAACATGCTGTGGGAGTTTAGAGATGAAGAAAGTCAGTGTAGACTGAAGTAATCAAGGCTTGATTTGTACTTTGAAGAATAAAGATTTATACTTTCCTGTCTTTCAGAGGATTGACTACAGACTTACCATCCAATTAGTACAGCATGTTGTAGCCTAAGGCAATCCAGACTCATTTTGATTAAGACAGAACACTAACTCAGATCCAACCAAATAAGGCTTGGTTAAATACCTACTAGGTGGAAGAGGTGCTACAGATAGAAAGTTCCTCCTGATAAGACATTTCTATTTGTAGAGGGGAGAAGGGATACAATCAGTAAACAGACAAGTGTATGAGTGATGACATGGAGAGAGCAAGAATAATAAGAAGTTTCAGGAATGGCTTCCCGTAGGAGGTGGGGCATCAGCCTTTGCCTTGAAAGAAGTCAGGAATTATAAAAGGTATGGTAAAGAAGCAGTTACTATAGATATGGGGATAGCCTGGACAAAGGACATATAGTTAGTTCTTCCTGACACCTAATCTACCACTCTATTCATGATGCCACCTTGCTACGTCATGCTAAAGGCAAGAGATAGAATGTGATGTTTTTCAGACAGGAATGAGGTCAATTTGACTAGAATAGAGACTTTATGATTTGTAATAATGTGGAATAATCATGGAATGGCAGGCTGGAGTCAGATCATCATCTCATAATACAGAATAAGAATTAATGTCAGCATCCTTAGACACTGTAAATTCCACATTCATAAATTGCTTACTAAAATGTTCATTTTGTCAAAATGAAAAACAAGTGATCCTTGTGACCTGTCCTGTTCTAGCATTCCTTTTTTTCCCTTTCCCCCCCACTTTATTGTATTCATTGGTATATCATTACACTTGAACGTGATAGATGCTGCCAGGGAGAATGTCAGGTTCCAAGAAATTGAAAACAAAATCATCACATGTTGATTGTATTCCTGATGATAGTTACAAATGAAATGTGTTACTATATTAGTTAACAGACACATGGTTTGAGGAAAATTTTCAGGAAAAATTAGCCTACTAGATGAACCTTTAACACACAATTCTAGGCTTTTATGTTGAAAACCTAATGTTCTAAGTGGGAGTAGGGGGATGGGGAGATAGCTTAAATTGAATTCTATCCAAGCTTCAGAGAGAAATAAAAATTCTTACCTTCATGAAAAATAGGCATTTGTTTCTTTCCCTTCCTATCTCCCTTAATATATGCTAATGAAAAGGGAAATGTTGAGGAAGAAAGTAGCTAATGAGAAAACCTCAAATTTTTATGGCAGATTTCTGGGAGCCTACTTTATATTTGCTGATTAAATGATAGTTTTGGGAGTAGACTGGGGATGGGGAAATAATGGAAACCATTGGATATTGGAATGTTTTTCTATGTGGTTAGTGATAACATCTAAGCATGTTTTTTTTAAATTGTTAACAAGTTTTGAGTTATACCAGTCTATTGTTGCACAGGAAACAGTGTGATATTGGGAAGTAGAAATCTGGGAAATATTGTAGCAAATAATACTCATATTTAACTAGAACTCTCATGATTTACAAGATACTTTCCTCATAGCAACTGTACTTGGTAAATGGGACAATTGCAAGGCTTAGGGCTGGTGTAAGTGGGCGGCAGTAGAAGTACCCCTGAGTTCACACAGGGAAATCTTCCACAGGTTAGTTTATGGCATATGTCTAGTTCTACAGAAAGTTTCAGAATTAGAAGAAATTAGGAGAAATCCATTATAATAGTTCAATTAGCATCTAACTAAAGGATTATCTCTTACATCCCCTTAAAGCGGTCAACCAACCTTTGTTGGACTTTTAGTGGGGGAGAAGGGAAGGAAGGAGATCGCTATCTTCCCACCAACTCATTTCAGTTTTGGTCAGTTCTGATTATTACACAGTTTTCATTATATCAACCTCAATCTGTCTATTTGCAATGTCCATCAATTTAATTTTTTTTCTGCCTTCTAAGGCCAAGCAAAACCAATACAATCCATCTTCATATACTTTAAACAGCTACCATGTTCTTTCTAAGTCTTTTTCAGACTAAAAATTCCCAGTTCAATCAACAAAACTTCAAGTGTCTTATGATGTTGGTTGACTTTCCCTGAGTCAGCTCCAGCTTGTCACCTAGTGGTTGATGGCAGCCAGCGATAGAATGAGGGTTAATCAGTTATTCCATCAACAAGAACTTAAATTCTTATTATGTGCCACTCACTCTCCTGGCTGTGATCTGTATTACCTCTATGATGCTCCAACTCTAGCAAACCACACATTAAAAGTTCCCTCCTCTTCTGCTGCCTCTGATTGGGATCTCCATTTAAGGTGTACACTTGGGCCAGTCATGTGCCCCTCTCCTTAATCTCCCAACACTATCTCCACTCCCCTTTCAGCTTCCTTGTATGTGTTATTCCCCCACTAGAATGTAAGTTTCTAACTATGCCCAAAGGGCGATAAAAATGTACATATCGTTTGACCCAGTAATTCCACCTCTAAGGCTATATTCAAAAGATATCATACAAATGGGAAAATGACTCATATGAAGAAAAATGTTTATAGTAGCTCTATTTATAGTGACAAAGAATTGGAAATCAAGGGAATGCCCATCAATTGGAGAATGAATGGCTAAACAAGTTGTGGTATAGGAAAGTAATAGAATATCATGGTACTATAAGAAATGAGGAGCAGATGGACTTTATAATAACCTGGAAAGACTTATATGAACTGATGCTGAGTGAAGGGAGCAGAACTGGGAGAACATTGTACACAATTGCAGACACATCATATGTATGATGACTAACTTTGATAGACTCTCGTCGCCTCTCAGCAATGCAAGGTTCTGAGACAACTCCAAAAGACTCACGATGGCTACCTACATTCAGAGAAAGAATTACAGAGTCTGAATGCAGATTGAAGCAAACTATTTGTCCCCCCACCCCTCTTTTTTGTTTCTTCTTTTCGTGGTTCATTCCGTTGGTTATAATTCTTCTTTACAACTTGACTATTGTGAAAATATGGTTAATACAAAGGTATAATTAGAACTTATGTCAGATTACATGCCATCTTGGGAGGAGGGGAGAGGAGAAAATTAGGGACTCAAAAACTTGTAGAACTGAATGCTATAAACTAAAAATAAATAAAATTTTTAAAAATGTAAAAAAATAAGTAAAGAGAATGTAAGTTCCTCGAGGATGACAGAGATTATCTTTATTTCTTCTTATGTTTTTATTCCCAGTGCTTAGCATAGTATATGATACTGACATTTAGTAAGTGCTTAATAAATGCTTTTTGACTGATATATCAACTGCCCAACTGGGGATACAAAGAAAAGAAAGAACAGAGCCTTTGCTCTAAAGGATTTCACATTGGAATGGGGGAGACAACATGGAGATAACTATGAACATATAAGATACTGGAAGATAATCTTTCAAGGAATAGGCAGTAGTAGCACTTGTGCTGAGAATCAAAAATGCCTATTAGGAGTTGGGCTAAGTACCTTACTTCCCTTTGGCAACTATATATAAAAGTATGTCCAGTTTGTAAAAGTAGAGGGTGAAAAATTGATAACTAAACAAATAAACAAATCTATATTGTTAGACAGTGGATATTCTCTATTCAATAATTAAGCTTTTAATAATACTCTACCCACCAAGCCTGTTAGATCTGACCATATTTTTAGCTGACTTGGAATGATATTTCCATTGGTGTCATGCCTGATTCCAAAGGATACTTCATTGTTCTGCTGCTCCATACATATTGAGGCTGGGCCTTGGACAGATGAATTCTGTTATCATGAACCTACTCAATATATTGACAATTTGGTAAGAAAGACAAAATAACAAAAAAAAAATCCCTTCCATAGCATGTACATCAATGGCATATCCTTGATCACCTCTTCTCTATGATGAAACATTGATGTAGAACTCAAAAGTATAAAGTCTATGGAAATCCAGAGTAGCAGATGAGTGTTGTTACCCTGAATCTAAATTGAAATCATACTTGTTAATTACTTTTTATTGATTTGACATTTTTCCCTTTATTAAAAGATGAAAAAAATTATAGCCTCATCACCAGGTCCTTCTTAGCTAAAATCATGTTTCATTGTATTTGTTAAGCAGGATGTAATTTGTTTGCTTAGAGTTCCATTTAGATGAATTAGCCTCTTGAACAATATCTATGTTAATTGTGTTTGACTGTACTATATATTCATTACAGAATGAAACTTGAAGTTTTAATTGTAGAGAATTGGTCTAAATTTGTTTTTTAAAAAAGAAAAATGTAAACTAAATAAATAAAACCTCAAATAGGCATTTTCTTTTACCCCGTTCTGTTTAAATGCTGAAATAATTATGAGTTGATAGTAATTATGTGAGTATAATGCATATATCATAGAAAAATAACCTAATATCTGTTTTGTTTTTTTAAGAGTGGTGAGTAGGGAGACAGCTGCCAACAGGGATGTGGAAGATAGACCTGGCCTTTGAGATCAGGACTTTAGTTGTTTTAGCTGCCAGCTCAAAGAATAATTCTCACCCATTTTGTACCCATGACACTCTAGAAAAAACAATCAGTCTAGTTTATAAAGGTTAAAGAATTTGAGCATTTGAAGATCTGTCAATTAGGATGTTTTGGCATGGCAGAGAGGAACATAGTGGTTGGAGGGGTTTCCCCATCATTTTTACTTAGGTACTTTTTATATCTGAAGAACTAGATACGCTTCCCCTGCCAGGGGGCTATGATAAAAACAAAGAATTAAAATGAATCCTTTACCACAAATGAACTGATATTTGAACCAAGAGAGAGGAGAAAATAAAGAAGAAAACAGTTAAAGGAGCAAATGTTGCAGCTTGATTCAGGGAAAATAGTTCATATCCAATGGCTGAAAGAACTATAGATTTCTACTGCAGCATTATCAACCACAGCATTTCTCAGTGGTTGCTATAAAGAGTTTTGGGTAATACTGAAGATACTCTCTCACCTGAAGACTAGAGCTGAGACCCAGTGGGAGATTGAAATACCTGCTTAGAAGTGCTATAGCCCTCCCCCATAGGAGGTTCTAATCATAGCACAATCTCTAGTGCTATGATGAAGATAACTGAAAAACCTAATTGAAGTGTAGACCTCTCTAGGAAGAGAGTGAGCATTCCTCAGTGCACAGAGTATTAGGTGGTCCTGAATATGGCTTGACAATTTAAAATAAGCAAGGAATATCAGAGGTGCAATGCTCATTGGTGAGCAGCCCCAATGGAGAGCAGAGTGTAACTAAATTACATTCTACAGAAGTAGCACTATGATGTCTTAAGCATGAATTGCCCATCTGAGTGAGAGACCTGCTTGCATATGTTTTCTACATATTTATTCTTTCATGAGGGTGCCCTGGCTCTATGTGTTCCCCATATATGTATGCCCCACCCATGATTCTTGTGAATGTCCACACTTCCTACTTAGGGTCGGAATATTTGTGTGAGTAAACTTCAGGTTAATTGGCAGTAATGTACTTGTTATTATTTTATTACTATGCCATTTCATTAAATGCCTTTGTTTTAGCCTTTGTTTACTTCTTTGACTAGTCAAAGTGGACACAGCTGGTGGGGACTTATGAGCTATAAAGAAGCATTTGACTTACAAAGGATTTTTTAACCTGCAAGAGCTTGCTGGGGTCTCACCAGCACTTCAGTGAGGTCTAGGTACTATCCAAATGTCTTTAGCATACAGTGGCAAAAAAATCATATGAGTAGTTCAGATAATAAAGGGTATGAAATTTTTAGAGGGCCTGAACTGAATGATCAAAAAAAGCATTCTTTAGAGAGAGGTATTTGAGCTTAGATTTTAAGAATAAGCAATATATTAATAGGTAGACTTGGTGGAGAAATGGTGTGGAGAGTGTGGATAGGATGGGGGAAAGTATTCTAGGTAGGAGAAATAGCATTAACTTCTCTTTTTAAATCTCCCTCTTAACCCATATATCTTGCTCTCATTTTCTCTTCTCTTCTTCCTCTCTCTCTCTCTCTCTCTCTCTCTCTCTCTTTCTTCTTCTTCTTCTTCTTCTTCTTCTTCTTCTTCTTCTTCTTCTTCTTCTTCTTCTTCTTCTTCTTCTTCTTCTTCTTCTCCTTCCTACTTCTTCTTCTCTTTTCTTGTGTCTCCTTTCTTTTCTTCTAAGACTGGTGAATGATCTCTTTCTCTTCTTTCTCTCTGTTCCACTGTCTGTCTTTTCCATTTCTATCCTCTTATTTGTTTTTTTTGCTTTTTTTAGGGGGGGGAGAGAGGAAGGTAGGGCATTTGGAGTTAAGTGACTTGTTCAAGGTCATACAACTAGGTTTTTTTTGTGTTAAGAGGCTAGATTTGAACTCAGGTCTTCCTAACTCCAGGGCTGATGCTATATTCACTGTGCCACCTAGCTGCCCCTCTCCTCTTATTTTTGAACAATTGGGTCCTATTTATTCTCTTTCTATCAATCCTTCAATGACTGCAATATAAAACTGAAGTAAGACTTTTTTTTAAACTTATTCCTTACTGAAGAGAAATTTGTGTTTCTTTGAAATTTGAA
This sequence comes from Gymnobelideus leadbeateri, assembly GCA_011680675.1. Classification (NCBI taxonomy): domain Eukaryota; kingdom Metazoa; phylum Chordata; class Mammalia; order Diprotodontia; family Petauridae; genus Gymnobelideus; species Gymnobelideus leadbeateri. Next base: position 90,968 of record WOXC01004875.1, read on the forward strand.
AGCTGATGAATCAAACAATTTATATTTGTGTCTCTAATGATTTTTTTATTTGCGTTACTGGTCCTCAACAGATGAAGTTTCTTTATTATGGTTCTAAGGAGACTTGGAAAGGCTTTGTGTTTAAAAAGTTTTGTAAAACACGAACTTTTATTTCTGTTTGTAAGCTCTCTTTTAGGTTTCCAACGTAGTGGGTTTTTATTAGGGACTTGAAATGACTTGTTAATCACATAATGTTGGAAAACTATCTCTACCATAAATATGGGCTTACAGTGGAACAAGATGAATGCTTCCTATATAGCATATGAAGGATATTACTCAAATAGTATCATAGAGTATCACAGAGTAGGATGCTCTCACATCTGGTCCATTGGTTTCTTGGATAGACCTTTCCTGGAATTTTTGTGTAGCCATCCTGAACTACAGTTTTCCTGTCTCCAGAAACTCAGTCAACTTTGAATCAGTCAGGTTGTGAGGCCAATGACACCTGATTTTTAATAGTCTTCTTAAAGGTTATAAAAATACGCTCTCTTTCTTCTCAAGTTTTCTTGTGTTTATTCAGTTTTTTTCAGTGGCTCTTTGTGACCCAATTTGAGGTTTTCTTGGCAAAGATATGGAAGTGGTTTGCAATTTCCTTCTTCAGCCCACTTTACAGATAAGAAACTGAAGCAAAAAGGGTTAAGTTGTCCAGGGTAAGCTAGTAAGTGTCTGAGACTGAGTCTGAACTCAAGAAGATGAGCCTCATTGATTCCCTGGCCAGTGTTCTATCCATTACAGCATCTAGCTGCTCTTTTCAAGTAGTACACTTGATCAGTATGTTAATACCATTACTTTCATATGTGTTGAATATTCTTATAAGCGTAACTCCAAACAATCAGATGAGTGAACTCTGGATAATAGACCTTGACCTGTGGAAAGGGTAGGGGAAGGAATGCATTAATGCTATTCCCTCAGTCAAGAGTTGTTAATATTTTTGAATGTTACAAGTTTAGCAGCAATAGCACAGTATGCCTAATAAGGATGGTAGATATCTTTAATCCCTTCAGTTTTACCTCCTCAGTACAGTTTTCCTTGATCATTGCCAAGGACATATTTCTCATTCCCTTTTCTCAATATCTATAAAAACAGTGTATCAAATATAAATAACGAAAATTGATTACTGTTCAAACTTAATAAGATTTGACCCTGTTTGGAGGGATTCATCTTATTTTCACTAAGCTTAAGGTCCAGTTGTGCTCAAAGCCCTGCCTCAGTGCCATGCCTAGATTCTTGTGAACCATTGGAAAAATGTGAAATTTTAAAGTTGGGACGTTGGATGAGCACAGACCTCCATGTTTTCTGTTACATACACTTGTCTGTTAAATGGTAGATATAGAAGGGAGATGGAGTGACAGACAAGACTTTCACATTTGCCACAAATCAAGATGTACCTCGTCTATGTTAGGGAACTACTTTACCTTCTTTGGCCCATAGATGATGCATTTCTGATTGCCTTGGTTAAGTGCAGAAGGTAAGGAATAAAAACCACAAGACTATCCATATATACCTTTCTTCATTTATGACTGACCTGTTAGGGTTTGGTTAAGGCTTTTATTGATGGAGATTTTTTATCTTGATTAATTAATAAGGAGGTTGCCTACAGCCAATTGCAGATTCTGTCAGTGATTTCTTGGAAAGAGACATGACAGGGAAATAAAGGCAAGACTGTATTATAAGAGCCAGATACTCTTCCCAGTGTCCTATTTTTTTTTCTTCTTGACATTTTCACTCCCTTTTGTTGAGATTGGTGAGGAAAGCAAAATTTTCAGGAGTGATATTAGCTTATTTGCCCTTGATTTGTTCAAGCATTTAATTAAAAATTAAGAGGTAGAACAGCTTATAGGGAATACTAGGATATTGGATCACTTTCCTTTCAAAATGGTTCTCTTCTGGATTTCAAGTTTGGGAACATGGCATGAATTTTTGTTAGTAGGAAACTAACCATTCCCAATTTGGCTAAAATGAACAAGTATCAAGTTTTCTCTTCTTATAAGTTGGTACCATAAAATTTCAGTTGAGTCAAGAGCTTAAAGCACATTTATTTAGCATTTCCTATTTGCTAAGCATGGTGAATACAAATAAAACAGCGAAACAGCCTTTACCTTCAAGAAGCTCACATTGTGATAGAGGGAGATAATATTTGCAAGAGAGAAATGGCCATTGAAGATTTCAAGCATAGAAAGCATGGGGAGGATGATCTGAAATACCCTTCTCATAAGCAATGTAGCATTGCTCTGATTATAGTTTGAGGAGTGTGAGGTGGAAAGCTAGTGTTAGGAGCAAGGGGGTGATTTTGGGGTAGGACAGATGACAAAGAGATGACTGGAGTGAAGAGCAGTATATGAAATGTCACTGGAGCAAACCAGATATAGTGGGTGATAGGAGTTTGTGCTCACCAGCCAGGACAGCTTGGTCACAATTCCAAAGATGAGTGTATTAATTGCTCAGAGTGTTTTCTCTGGAAGTCTAGCATTACAAAGTTAACTTCACACAAGGTTTGGAGCAAAGGATGAAAAATAATCTACAAATCATTTATAGTTGGCTCTGTGATTTGTTTTTTTTTTTTTTTAATAGTATTTATATATATATTTGAAACATTTAATGTTACGACCTTGAATTTCAGATCCATTTCCTTCCTCCCTTGTCACCCATTCGTTCTTGGGATATAAGTAATTCAGTATATGTTGTACATGTCTAGCTAAGCAAAACATTGTCATAGTAGATATATTGTACAAGGCTGCTTATAATTCCCTCCCACTCATCCCACCCCCCACCTGGTCCATTCCCTACATGATCCTGTCCCTCTTCTATAGTGGGTACTTCCAACCTCCCCTCACCCCAAGGATGCCCTCCCATCCATCATCTCTCCTCTCATCCCCCTTCCCCCTATCCTGCTGCAGGTTGAGATATCCCATTTAGTATGTATGTCATTTTCTCCCTGAACCAAATTCAATGTGAATGTGGTTTTGCCTTTTTAGCCTTCCTTATTCTCCCCCTCCTTTGCACCCACTTCCCCTACATGAGATAGTTTACCCTACCATGTCTCTCCCCATCTCCTCTTGCCACTTTCCTCTCTCACCTCATAATTTCATCCCTTGAGTATTCTCCCTTCCCAACAAATTCAACCTATGCCCTCTATCCATAAATAACTGTAACCATATACACACACATTCACATATGTATTCATATGACCACACCCCCTTCTTCCATTATTTTCATAGTGAGAAAGATATCATCAGTCACAGTTATTGCTTTTCCATATAGGAATGTAAATAGTTCAACTTTGATAAGTTCCTTTTGATTTCTTTTCCCTGATTACCTTCTCAGGCATCTCTTGCTTCTTGTGTCTGGATGTCAAATTTTCTATTCAACTCTGGTTTTTTCCTCAAGAATGCTTGAAAGTCCTCTATTCCACTGAATGACCATATTTTCCCCTGAAACAAAATACTCAGTTTTGCTGGGTAGGTGACCCTTGGGTTCATTCCCAGTTCTTTTGCCCTCTGGAATATCATATTCCATGCCCTTCGATCCCTCAGTGTAGAAGCTGCCAGGTCCTGGGCTATTCTGATTGTGTTTCCACAATATTGAAATTGTTTCTTCCTGGCTGCTTGTAGTATTTTCTCCTTGATCTGGGGATTCTGGAACCTGGCTATAATATTCCTGGGAGTTTTCTTTTTGGGATCTTTTTCAGGAGGTGATCAGTGGATTCTTTCAACCTCTATTTTGCCCTCTGGATCTAAAACATCAGGGCAGTTTTCCTTGAGAATTTCTTGAAGGGTGATTTCTAGGTTCTTTCTTTGATCATGGCTTTCAGGTAGTCCAATAATTTTTAAATTGTCTCTCCTGGATCTATTTTCCAGGTCAGTGGTTTTTCCCATGAGATATTTCACATTGCCTTCTAATCTTTCATTTGTTTGGATCTGCTTAACAGCATCTTGATTTCTCATAAAGTCATTAGCTTCCATTTGCTCCAGTCTAACTCTGAAGGAATGAATCTCCTCAGTGAACTTTTGAGATTCTTTTTCCATCTGGCAAATTCGACTTTTTAAGGCATTCTTCTCCTCATTGCCCTTTTGGGCCTCCTTTGCCATTTGAGTTAGTCTATTTTTTAAGGTGTTGTTTTCCTCAGTCAGGCTGTTGACCCTCATTTCATACTTTTCCTGCATCCTTCTCATTTCTCTTTCCAATTTTTCCTCCACTTCTCTTATTTGATTTTTAAAGTCCTTCTTAAGGTCCTCTATGGCCTGCAACCCACTCATGTTTTCCCCTGGGGCTTTTGGAGCAGGACTTCTGACCTCACAGTCCTTTTCCCGCTCTATGCCCCCAAAATAGGAGTCTAGGGTTGCATTTTTCTGTTTCCTTTGCCTTGGCATGTTGCCACTTAATTGCTTGACTTTTGGGCTTGTTGCCACACTATGGCTTTAAGGCCAGATAGAGGAATTTTCGTCCCGAACGTGTGGGGGGCAGCTTCCGTTTCTGGCAAGCTGTAAACCCACCCACAACTTCCACCCTAGATCACAATCCAGATCCAGGGAGGTTAAAGCAAGAGCGATTACCCCCCAAGACTGATCGCTGGATCTCCCCACGATTTGTAGGCTGGGAGCCGGAAATGCCTCTGAAAACTACACAGTGGCGTGTCTCCTCAGCAGCTTCTAGCCCCCAGGGGAGGGAGCTGACGCATTCCCCAAATACAGGTCCCAAAGTCCATAGGACACTAACCTCTTACTTTGTCCTAGGCAAGTCTATGTTGATAATTCTGGAATCGCCACAGCTCCTGGTGTTCTGGGGTTCCTCCAGCCGGCTGCTGGCCTGCCGCCCTGGGGCTAAAACCTCGGCTCACGCGGACCTGGGCTGCCGGCTCGGCCTGCGCTCTGCGCTCTGCGCGCTGCCGGCTCCCAGACCACTGCGCTGGTCCTTCCTGCAGGGTGCTGGGCTGTCCTCAGCGGGAGGTTAGCTTCTCTGTGTCGTTCTGTGGGTGCTGGGGCTCCAGAAGATTTTCAGAGTCCTTTTTTTACATAGTTTGTGGAGAATCTGGGGGCAGAGAGGCTTGGAAGAGCTGTTTCTACTCCGCCATCTTGGCTCCGCCCCCTCTGTGATTTGTTTTATATTTAGCTTTTATATTTAACTTCTGTTTTACATCATTCATTTCTGCCAGATTTTGAGTTACAATCATTTTTCCCCCACACACCCTCCCAGAATAGCAGTCCCGAAAGATATCTGCTCTCTCCCATATCTTCTTCCATACCCCCTTTGACTTTTCCATTAGAGGAAGGTGAATCTCTGTATCCCAATGCCTGCACATCTTATCTCCCAATTACAAGCAAAAGAGTATTAATAATAGTATTGATATATATATATATATATGTATATATATATATATATATATATATATATATATATGAAACATTTAATCTTAAGACCTTGAATGACTAATTCCCTCTGGGGAGATAAGTAATTCAGTATATGTTGTACATGTCTAGCTATGCAAAACATTATCATACCAGATATATTGTACAAGGCTGCTTGTAATTCCCTCCCACTCATCCCACCCCCCACCTGGTCCATTCCCTACTTGATCCTGTCCCTCTTCTATAGTGGGTACTTCCAACCTCCTCTCCCCCCAAGGATGCCCTCCCATCCATCATCCATCCTCTCATCCCCCTTCCCCCTATTCTGCTGTAGGTTGAGATATCCCATTTAGTATGTATGTCATTCTCTCCCTGAACCAAATTCAGTGAGAATGTGGTTTTGCCTTTTTGCCTTCCTATTCTTCCCCTCCCTTGCAACCACTTCCCCTTGCTTCTTCTACATGAGATAGTTTACCCCACCCTGTCTCTCCCCATATCCTCTTGCCACTTTCCTCTCTCACCTCATAATTTCACCCCTTGAGTATCCTCCCTTCCCAACAAATTCAACCTATGCCCTCTATCCGTATATAACTGTAACCATATGCACAGACATTCACATATGTATTCATATGACCATACACCCTTCTTCCATTATTTTCATAGTGAGAAAGATTTCCTCAGTCACAATTATTGTTTTTCCATATAGGAATGTAAATAGTTCAACTTTGATAAGTTCCTTTTGATTTCTTTTCCCTGATTACCTTCTCAGGCATCTCTTGCTTCTTGTGTCTGGATGTCAAATTTTCTATTCAATTCTGGTTTTTTCCTCAAGAATGCTTGAAAGTCCTCTATTCCACTGAATGACCATATTTTCCCCTGAAACAAAAGACTCAGTTTTGCTGGGTAGGTGACCCTTGGGTTCATTCCCAGCTCTTTTGCCCTCTGGAATATCGTTTTCCATGCCCTTCGATCCCTCAGTGTAGAAGCTGCCAGGTACTGTGCTATTCTGATTGTGTTTCCACAATATTGAAATTGTTTCTTCCTGGCTGCTTGTAGTATTTTCTCCTTGACCTGGGGATTCTGGAGCCTGGCTATAATGTTCCTGGGAGTTTTCTTTTTGGGATCTTTTTCAGAAGGTGATCTCTAGATTCTTTTAACCTCCCTTTTGCCCTCTGGATCTAAAACATCAGAGCAATTTTCCTTGAGAATTTCTTGAAGGGTGATTTCTAGGTTCTTTCTTTGATCACAGCTTTCGTGTAGTCCAATAATTTTTAAATTATCTCTCCTGGATCTATTTTCCAGGTCAGTGGTTTTTCCCGTGAGATTTTTCACATTGCCTTCTAATCTTTGATTTGTTTGGATCTGCTTAACAGCATCTTGATTTCTCATAAAGTCATTAACTCCCATTTGCTCTAGTCTAACTCTGAAGGAATGAATCTCCTCAGTGAACTTTTGAGATTCTTTTTCCATCTGGCAAATTTGACTTTTTAAGACATTCTTTTCCTCATTGCCCTTTTGGGCCTCCATTGCCATTTGAGTTAGTCTATTTTTTTTTTAACAAATGCTTTATTACCTTCTGTTTTACATCATTCATTTCTGCCAGATTTTGATTTACAATCATTTCCCCCCCATTATTCCCCTACCCAACCTCCCAGAACAGTAATCCCACAAGATATCGCTTCCTCTAATCTGCTCTCTCCCATACCTTCTCCCATACCCCCATCGACTTTTCCATTAGAGGAAGGTGAGTCTTTGCATCCCAATGCCTGCACATCTTATCTCCCTATTACAAGCAAAAGAGTATTAATAATAGTATGTATATATATTTGAAACATTTAATGTTATGACCTCAAATTTCAGATCCATTTCCTTCCTCCCTTGTCACCCATTCCCTCTTGGGAGATAAGTAATTCAGTATATGTTGTACATGTCTAGCTATGCAAAACATTATCATAGTAGATATATTGTACAAGGCTGCTTATAATTCCCTCCCACTCATCCCACCCCCCACCTGGTCCATTCCCTACATGATCCTGTCCCTCTTCTATAGTGGGTACTTCCAACCTCCCCTCCCCCCAAGGATGCCCTCCCATCCATCATCCCTCCTCTCATCCCCCTTCCCCCTATCCTGCTGCAGGTTGAGATATCCCATTTAGTATGTATGTCATTTTCTCCCTGAACCAAATTCAATGTGAATGTGGTTTTGCCTTTTTAGCCTTCCTTATTCTCCCCCTCCTTTGCAACCACTTCCCCTTGCTTCTTCTACATGGGATAGTTTACCCTACCCTGTCTCTCCTCATCTCCTCTTGCCACTTTCCTCTCTCACCTCATAATTTCATCCCTTGAGTATTCTCCCTTCCCAACAAATTCAACTTATGCCCTCTATCCATACATAACTGTAACCATATACACACACATTCACATATGTATTCATATGACCACACCCCCTTCTTCCATTATTTTCATAGTGAGAAAGATATCATCAGTCACAGTTATTGCTTTTCCATATAGGAATGTAAATAGCTCAACTTTGATAAGTTCCTTTTGATTTCTTTTCCCTGATTACCTTCTCAGGCATCTCTTCCTTCTTGTGTCTGGGTGTCAAATTTTCTATTCAATTCTGGTTTTTTCTTCAAGAATGCTTGAAAGTCCTCTATTCCACTGAATGACCATATTTTCCCCTGAAACAAAAGACTCAGTTTTGCTGGGTAGGTGACCCGTGGGTTCATTCCCAGTTCTTTTGCCCTCCGGAATATCATATTCCATGCCCTTCTATCCCTCAGTGTAGAAGCCACCAGGTTCTGGGCTATTCGGATTGTGTTTCTACAATATTGAAATTGTTTCTTCCTGGCTGCTTGTAGTATTTTTTCCTTGATCTGGGGATTCTGGGACCTGGCTATAATATTCCTGGGAGTTTTCTTTTTGGGGTCTTTTTCAGGAGGTGATCGGTGGATTCTTTCAACCTCTATTTTGTCCTCTGGATCTAAAACATCAGGGCAGTTTTCCTTGAGAATTTCTTGAAGGGTGATTTCTAGGTTCTTTCCTTGATCATGGCTTTCAGGTAGTCCAATAATTTTTAAATTGTCTCTCCCTGATCTATTTTCCAGGTCAGTGGTTTTTCCCATGAGATATTTCACATTGCCTTCTAATCTTTCATTTGTTTGTATCTGCTTAACAGCATCTTGATTTCTCATAAAGTCATTAGCTTCCATTTCCTCCAGTCTAACTGTGAAGGAATGAATCTCCTCAGTGAACTTCTGAGATTCTTTTTCCATCTGGCAAATTCGACTTTTTAAGGCATTCTTCTCCTCATTGCCCTTTTGGGCCTCCTTTGCCAATTGAGTTAGTCTGTTTTTTAAGGTGTTGTTTTCCTCAGTCAGGCTGTTGACCCTCATTTCATACTTTTCCTGCATCCTTCTCATTTCTCTTTCCAATTTTTCCTCCACTTCTCTTATTTGATTTTTAAAGTCCTTCTTAAGGTCCTCTATGGCCTGCAACCCGCTCATGTTTTCCCCTGGGGCTTTTGGAGCAGGACTTCTGACCTCACAGTCCTTTTCCTGCTCTATGCCCCCAAAATAGGAGTCTAGGGTTGCATTTTTCTGTTTCCTTTGCCTTGGCATGTTGCCACTTAATTACTTGACTTTTGGGC
>WOXC01004875.1:105000-220000 GCA_011680675.1 Gymnobelideus leadbeateri
AAGGAGAATTATGTTCTTTAAGAAGATTTTGGGCTTCTTAAATTGATTTTACTTGATGGCTAAAAGGTTTTCTCTTGTATACTGGTGATATTTGCTATTTAACATTGAAATTCTGGAGTTGAACCACAACATGTCATGGTGATTAAAGCTTGGGGTTTCTCTCCATTGATGATCTACAGATTCTGTCAATCAGTACCATGCCCTCTGTTTTCAGCAGTTCTTGGTGCCATGCCATAGTAGAGTATTCAGATATTTTACTTGATTATATTTTGGTAGGAGACTTAGGGTGTTTAAATTATCCACATTTTACACTAAAACTTATCTGCTTTGATTTATAGGAAACTCATGATCATCTTGTGCTATAGGGTTTAGGTTTATTTTTTTAAGTCAATATGGAGAATTTTCTCCCTAGATGTGTGTATGTGTTTGTGTGTGTGTGTGTGTGTGTGTGTGTGTGTGTGTGTGTGTGTATTTAGTTTTACACCTGCCATTTAGCACCCTTCCTGTCTTGGAGAAATTCTTTGTGTTGTGTTGTAAATTGCCAATTCTTTTTTCTTATTGAATTCTTTTAGAACACTGATTTCTACCCTAATTTCCATAACTTATTTATTCTTTTAATAGTTTAATTTCTCTTTCATACCATTCTAGAGTTTTTTGATGTTGATTTATCAACATTATTTCGGGACAACCCATAGAATTTGTTGTATTTCTTTCATTTTCATTGAGGATTTTTGGTCTATATTCTGTTGCATGGTATTTTTTTTTGTAGAAGCCCTTTATTAGCAGAATTGCATCTTCAGAAAATTGTGGAGCCATTCACCCGGACCAGGTCTAGTTCCTAACAAAAGGTTGGGCTTTCCCAACACACAAAAAACCGACAACTGAGAAGTTGCCAACACTTAAATTTACCACCTCCCAACAAGGAACAAAGACGGCTTATTGTATGAAATAAGCAGGGGGTCAACAGGTTACTACTCTGACTGTGAGTTTGATAATTGGACACAGTCAGCTGCACATAATCTGGCTGAGACAGCTCCGGATTAACAGCACTGGTGGCTTACACTGAAGGCTTGCAAATCTTAAGATCCTCACAACAACCCTGTGAGGTAGGTGCTCTATTATAACTCCTTAAAACACAAAACAAAACACAGAGAGGTTATTGTGATGGCTTGTTAAAGGCAGGGCTAGAGCTTGGTTCTTTTTGTCAGGAGTAACTTGTTTCATTATGATCTCTGCCTTTTAAGCATAACCTCAAACATACAAATGCTACAGAGATGTAGTTAACAGTAATTTAAACTATATCACAACACACCCAAAAGCACGGATGAAATTCATGAAAACATTTAAGGGCAAGACAATTTCAACGGCTAGTTGGGGCCATTTTTTGGTCTGCATATTGGCAGACGGTTTCTCAAATGGAGGGCAATAGTGGCATTTTCTTCTTATTGGGGACAATGAGGTGACTGAGTGATTGATGGATGAACGGATTGATGAATGGAAGGATGCCATGGTAAGAGGGGGGAGGCGGTCTTGGTGCTGAATGTCTTTCATTGCGCTGGCCATTCTTTATAATCCGAGCTTGGTCCTTCTCCAGTGTCTTCTTTTTGAATTGTACCTGATCTTATTACCAGTTTTCATTTGAATCCATTGAGGGATAGGACGATTCTGCTTCTGTTTCTTGGCCAGGAACCTCTTGATTCTAAATGTTTTATGAGAGGACATGATGATGGGATGACAGCCGAGCTTCCACCACGATGGCTGGATGGGTGAAAAAGGGCTATTTTTTTTTTAAAGCAATTGGGGTTAAGTAACTTGCTCAAGGTTACACGGCTAGTCATTATTTATGCGTGGGTGCTCATTTTCTGAGGCCGGATCTGATCTCGGGTCATCCCAACTCTGAGGCCGGCACTGTTACTCACTGCGCCACCTAGCCGCCCCTTTAGGGCAATTGGGGTTAAGTAACTTGCCCAAGGTTACAAGGCTAGGTTTTTGTTTGTGTGGATTAAGTGTCGGAGGCCGGCTCCGAACTCAGGTCCTTCTGACTCCAGGGCCGGTGCTCTCTTCACTGCGCCACCTAGCCGCCCTGCATCGTATTTCTTTATCATATTATTACATTTTCTGATCTTCTTATTCATTTCTCCTTTTCTGGTGAGTTTCTCTGTTCATCTTTCCATTTGGGAAATTGACTTATCTCTTAGTTTTCCATGTTGTACTTTTTGGTTTCTCTCTCTTGCCTCATCCCTCATGATAAGAAGGGATTGTATTAGACCTCCCCACTTTCTGGTCTCTCCTTCAAACACAGCTTTTATTTTCTCCTATCTAGACTACTGGGTTTAGGTAATTTTAGAGATGTTTATGAATTGGTAAATAGGGAAAAAATTACTTTCTGCATGACTACCTATTTTGACTGAAGCTAGGTAATAATCACCCTCACCCCCATCCCACCATTAGCCATGCACAAACATAAACATAGAATGGCTTTGTTTTGCTGAGCCTTTCCCTTCCACTCCCAACATCTCATAATAATTTACCCTTAAAAATCTCACATGTATTTATGTATATGTATATATTCACATATACACACATATATGTATGCATATGTGTATATATACACTGTGTGCACGTGTGTGTGTGTGTGTGTGTGTGTGTGTGTGTGTGTGTGTGTGTGTGTGTGTGTGTAAAGGCCAGACTGACTTTCATAACTGTTTTAGTAGGGTACAACCAAAGCTGTTTGGAATAGGAGTTCTAGACCTCAGCATGCTTATCTATGAAATGACATCCTTAGGCCACTAAATTTATTTCCATCTCTCAATCTATGATCCTTTAAACAGAAACTGTGACACATTGAGAGCAAGGCTTGGCCTTGCATGTAGACATATTTTATTGCCTTCTTTTCTTGTTTGGATTCTTGTTATAAAACTACATCTCACAAATAACTGATTATCTGATGTGATGAATTCTGGGAGTTATGTTGAGATGACCTATTTTTGCTCCCATCTTCTATCACATGATTCCAATTGACTAAAACTCAGATATCACTTGTAGTAGAATGCTACTTTTACTATATGATACTGTCTCTGATTTTCCTAAATAGCATATCACAAATTACTGTGGATTCTAGCTGCTTGGCATTTGAGCCAAAAGACAAACTTTTAATTACTATAAAGCTACCAGGAAACTCTCTGAAGACTAGAGTACCAAGTTCCTAAATTATGGCCTACATGACAATATGACCTATTTGTCTCTGGGGACCATGGACCTCCCCTATTGACCATAGTCTTGGCCCCTAATGCCTCATTTCCTCCAGGTAGCTCTCTTTCCTTTTTTTTTCTTCTTCTCTCTTGCACATTCCCATCCTGAGATAGATATTTTTTGCTTTCATTTGGTTATTGAGACGTTTCTGCCAAACTATTCCCTGATTTTCTTTCTCTCAGGAGTATCTATGTTTTTAAAGGGATTCTGAAATTTCCCCCTTTCTTCCCTCTCTCTTATATTCTGTAATGAAAAAAAAATCAGTTTTGGGCGGCTAGGTGGCACAGTGAATAGAGCGCCGGCCCTGGAATCAGAAGGACCTGAGTTCGGAGCCGGCCTCCGACACCTAATCCGCACAAACAAAAACCTAGCCGTGTAACCTTGGGCAAGTTACTTAACCCCAATTGCCCTAAAGGGGTGGCTAGGTGGCACAGTGAGTAAGAGCACCGGCCTCGGAGTTTGGATGACCCAAGACCAGATCCGGCCTCAGAAAATGAGCACCCACTCATAAATCAAATGACTAGCCGTGTAACCTTGAGCAAGTTACTTAACCCCAATTGCTTTAAAAAAAAAAAAAAATTAAAAAAAAAATCAGTTTCTCCCTCCCCCTTGCCAAACTATGGAGGGACTGAATAAAAAGGAGAATAGATACAATCCTCTGAAAAGGAAAGGAAGAGTACAACATTTCTGTTGAAGAATTCCACATGTTGTAAGCCTTAAAATGCTACATCAATGAGGATTGTTATTATTGTTGTTATGTCTAATTATGCAGCTCATTAAAATTATTTATTATTTAACAACAAAGAAAGCAGAGGGAAGTAGAAATAAACAGGCTCTTTACCATGATTGAATAAGCCTGTATTATCTGTTTTAGAGAGATTTTTTTAAAAAGTGTGATTTAAAATATTTTTCAATAGATGCTTTGGCCTTTAATGACTGGGATTGGGTACCACAGTCTTGTTCCCTAGGTTTTAGCTTTATCTAACCAGGATGCACTAAGTCCTAAAATGAAAGTAAAGACCCCTCTTAGCTGAATGTTGTGCAGAAGGCTAATTTTGGGAGACGGTTATTCTCAGCTGGGAAATTTGGCCTTCCCTGAATCTTAAACCAAGTGGAGCAGTTAGTGGAGTGATTGGGAAATGATAGTAAGCACTAAAAGAGGTCTCTAGTTGAAAACAGAGCTCTTTCAGAAGTTTTCCCATGGTTTGTAGCTTTGGGGGAATCTGAGAGGTTTGCAGTGATAATGAAAAGCACTGAGGAAGTTTTTAGATGAGGCAGAATTCTCTTTTGTTTTAATTTCATTTTTGCAATGCTGTGTCAAATCTAGCTGGGGTGATATGAGGTCCTTCATAGATGTTAATAAGTTTTTAAATAATAGAGCTCAGGCATGTCAGGAAATGAAGGATCTGCTCTTCTGATAAGCTAGCATGGGTGGGGCCTCTCAGAATCATTGTTTCTGGCAACAGTCTGTTTTATACGTAGCAGATGAATAAATATCTCTAATTGACCCTTTCCTAAGACCAGCAAAGATAAAGAAATAGTAGGAAAGGGTGAGTTATTGGTGACATTCAAATCAAGATTTGACAAAGCCCTTCAATCATTTCAACAACAAAAAGTCAGATCAGACAGCTGCAGATCTGTTTGTCAGCAGTCATAATTTTATAATAAAGCCAAACTTCCTTACAAAGTGTTACATGAAGCCATGGATCTGATTTGACTACAGATTGGATCATGGACCCTGGGTATATATCAAGGTATTCAGGAGTATTCTGGAATCAGCTTTAACTGACTCTTAAGGACAAGTTGTTAATTTTTCAGTGTAAGTAGTATTTACATAATCCTACGGGTCGGGGTTGGTTTATTGTTTTGTTGATTATCTAGATTTAAGAAAGTGATGGAGAAAATGTGAATAATGAAGATGAAACTTAAAAGTGTGTCATGTGAACATTTTCTTTGTGGAGAGCCATTTTTTTAAACATTTACCAGTATGCCATTGCTAAAACATCTTTGTTGCCAGAGGAGAGGAAATAAACAATATATCATGTATATTCTCACTGGCTTCTTTTTTTCATTTCAGGTTTGACTTTTGACTCTTTTGGTCTGTGGAACAGTTTCTTTTAAAAATTAAAAAGAATGCTTCTCCAAATAATGAACTCAGGCCAAAAGTCTATTGTCAAATTCACTTCATTAAATAAAATCAAAACCATTGCCTGAGATTCCAGTGCTGAGAGAGGTATATGTGACAGTTATAATCCTGCCAGTATGTAATACCTTTCACAGGAAGGATCACTTAAGTAACAAAATGTAAACCTCCATCATATGCTTTGGACTTCCTTGTCCATCACTAAGTGGTTGGCACTGTGTCAGTTATGATATGCTTTGTCTATGAGTCTCCATTACCTCATTTGTAAAATAGGATTGGTACCTTCCTCACAGTATTGTTCTAAGGCTCAAATTAAATATTGTATCTAGGACCAGACTTCCAGCCAAGCCTAGACAGTTTTGTGGGCTACTGTGTTGGAGAGAATTGTGATTCCTAATTTGTTAGAGACAATGCTGATGCAAAGCTGTGGTCCTGAAAACTCCCCAGGCTTAATTGCAAGCCCAAGTACATATGTAAAGTATTTTGTAAAATTTAAAGCCCTGTGTAAATGTCAATTGCTGTTATTTTTGTAATAATTATTATTATTTCTATTTATTATTATCAGCCCTCTTGGAACTGGATTACTCAAATCACAAGGT
The DNA here is from genome assembly GCA_011680675.1 of Gymnobelideus leadbeateri. Taxonomy (NCBI): domain Eukaryota; kingdom Metazoa; phylum Chordata; class Mammalia; order Diprotodontia; family Petauridae; genus Gymnobelideus; species Gymnobelideus leadbeateri. The sequence continues at coordinate 110,995 of WOXC01004875.1, forward strand.
ATAATTTAGTAGAAGGAAATCAGAGGACAAGGCTTTCCATGGTGAAATAAGACTGAGAGAAGAATACGTAGCATTACATCAAATCTTGGATTTAACAAAGCAGCATTCCATAGCTTGCTGATTATATGACCAATGATTCAGAAAATTTAAATTCCAGCTACTCTAGTACTTCACTTTACAAATAAGAAAATTCTCTCTTAGAAAAGTTAGATTATTTACAGGTAGTAAATAGCATGACCAGGGATTGAACCCACGTCCATTGATTACAAATCTAGTGGTCTTTCTACTATATCAGCTACATGGTTAGTAACTGTGTCTTTCTCTCCATCCTTCCCCTCCTTTCACCCCAATTATTCCATTTATTCTTTTCTCTCTTCTTTCTCCCTTCCCTTCTTCACCAGTGTTGCTTCTGACCACTGTCTCCCTCAATCTGCCCTCTCTTTTATTAGCCCCCCTCCCTTTACTTTATAATTTCTCTACTATTTTTTCCTCCCTGATACCCCCCTTTTCATCTACCCTAGTCTTCCTTTTTCTTTCTCCTTTTCCTTTCTACTTCCTATAGGTATTTCTATACCCAACTGAGTGTGTATGTTATTCCCTCTTTGAGCCAAATTCAATGAGAGTAAAGTTCAAAGAATGCTTATTTCCCTCCCTTCTTTCTCCAGAATGTAATAGATTTTTGTACCTCCTCGTGTGATGTAATTTACCCTCTTCTTCCTCCTTCTTTCCTCTTTTCCAAGTACAATCTCTTTTTTCACCCCTTAATCAATTACTTCTATCATTACATTAAAGTCAGTTTATACCCACACCCTCTATTTGTACCCCTTCTAAATGTAGTAAAAAAGCTACAGTTCTTGAAAGTTAGAAGTATCATCTTCCCATGTAGGGATGTAAACAGTTTAACTTTATTGAATAACATGTTGTGTTGACCTTTTTGTGAGTCTTGCATTTGAAGATCAGATTTTCTATTTAGCTCTTTTTTGTTTTTTATCAGAAAAGTTTGGAAGTCCCCCATTTCACTGAATGTTCATCTTTCCACTTGAAAGATTATTTTCAGTTTTGCTGGGTAGCTGATTCTTGGTTGTAATCCAAGCTCCTTTGCCTTCTGGAATGTCATATTCCAGTCCCTCTGATCCTTTAATATAGAAGCTGCTAGGTCCTGTGGAACTGTGGTTCCACAATATTTAAATTGTTTCTTTCTGGCTGCTTGCAGTATTTAATTTGGCTACAATATTCCTTGGAATTTTAATTTTGGGATCTCTTTCAGGAGGTTATCAGTGGATTCTTTCAATGATTATTTTGCTTTCTTTTTCTAGGACCCTAGGGCAGTTATCCTAAATAATTTCTTGAAAGATGCTGTCCAGGCTTCTTCTTCTTCTTCTTCTTCTTTTTTTTTTTTTTGATTATGGCTTTCAGGTAGACCAATAATTCTTAAATGATCTTTCCTGGATCTATTTTCTAGGTCAGTTGTTTTTCCAATGATGTATTTTCTTCTATTTTTTCATTCATCTGATTTTGTTTGATTCTTGATATTTCATATTGTCCTTAGCTTTCATTTGCCCACTTCTATTTTTTTAAACAAATTCTTTATTAACTTCTGTTTTACATCATTCATTTCCGCCAGATTTTGAGTTACAATCATTTCCCCCCATTATTCCCCTACCCAACCTCCCAGAATAGCAGTCCCACAAGATATCGCTTCCTTCAATCTGCTCTCTCCCATACCTTCTCCCATACCCCCTTCGACTTTTCCATTAGAGGAAGGTGAATCTTTGTGTCCCAATGCCTGCACATCTTATCTCCCAATTACAAGAAAAAGAGTATTAATAATATTATTTATATATATTTGAAACATTTAATGTTACGACCTCGAATTTCAGATCCATTTCCTTCCTCCCTTGTCACCCATTGCCTCTTGGGAGATAAGTAATTCAGTATATGTTGTACATGTCTAGCTATGCAAAACATTATCATAGTAGATATATTGTACAAGGCTGCTTATAATTCCCTCCCACTCATCCCACCCCCCACCTGGTCCATTCCCTACTTGATCCTGTCCCGAACGTGTGGGGGGCAACTTCCGTTTCTGGCAAGCTGTAAACCCACCCACTACTTCCACCCTAGATCACAATCCAGATCCAGGGAGGTTAAAGCAAGAGCGATTACCCCCCCAAGACTGATCCCTGGATCTCCCTACAATTAATTGCAGGCCAGGAGCTGGAGCTGCCTCTGAAAACTTCAAAATGGCACGCCTCCTCAGCGGCTTCTAGCCCCCAGGGGAGGGAGCTGACGCATTCCCCCAAATACAGGTCCCAAAGTCCATAGGACACTAACCTCTTACTTTGTCCTAGGCATGTGTATGTTGATAATTCTGGAGTCGCCACAGCTGCTGGTGTTCTGGGGTTCCTCCAGCCAGCTGCTGGCCCTGCTGCCCTGGGGCTAAAACCTCGGCTAACGTGGACCTGGGCTCCGCTCGGCTCTGCTTCCTGCCCTCTGCGTGCTGCGCGCTGCCAGGTCCCAGACCACTGTGCTGGTCCTTCCTGCAGGGCTGCTGGGCTGTCCTCAGCGGGAGGTTAGCTTCTCTGTGTCGTTCTGTGGGTGCTGGGGCTCCAGAAGTTGTTCAGAGTCCCCTTTTACATAGTTTGGGGGGAATCTGGGGGCAGAGTGGCTTGGATGAGCTGTTTCTACTCAGCCATCTTGGCTCCACCCCCCACTTCTAATTTTTAACAAGTTGTTTTCTTCAGTTAGCTTTTATACCTACTTTTCCATTTAGCCAATTGTATTTTTAAAGCAGTTGTTTTCTTCAGTCAATTTTTGTTCTTCTTTTCTAAGCTGTTAACTCTGTCTTGTGCACCTCTCATATCTTTTTCCAGTTTTTCTTCTACATCTCTTATTTGACTTTTAAAGTCCTTCTTGAGCTCCTCAAAGAAGACTTTTTTGTACTTGAAACCAATTCCTATTACCTTTTGAGGTTTTGGATGTAGAAATAGTGACAATGCTGTCCTCTTCTGAGTTTGTGTTTTGATCTTAAGACCCTGTCCCCATAGAAATTGTCTGTGGTTAGTGCTCATATTTTCTTTTTGTTCATGATGTTTTCCTACTTCCTATCTTTTAAAGTTGAGATTTGCTTCTGGGGTGCAGAGGATACTCTCCCAAGCTTCCTGTGCTGGGGACCAGGGGCCTGGTTACTGGCTTTGTGTGCTGGGGCCTCAGATTCTGGCAGTTAGAGGCTGTAAGGGGTCTGGCAGCCTTTTGGGTGCTGAGCTGGGGTTTTAATGGTGGTGGGTCTCATGTGCTGAGGCCAGCTAGGTTTTTCTGCATTTCCATGGGGCTATCCTGAAGCATGGTGAAAGTCCAGCTTCTGGAGGATGCCTACTCACCTGGGGCTACACCTGCATTCGTGGTAGTTCTCTGAACTGGAGTCTGAGGTTTCCCCTGGCTATGCTAAGGCACATTCCTGGTGTTGGTGTTTGCTTGCTCCACCACCCTGGAGCTCAGAATCTCCTGCTGCTTTGCTGCAGTGTGACTTCTTGCTTGTTTGGTGCAATGATTCCTGTCCTGGAATGTGTTGTCATTTTACACAAGTGATATGGACCTTTTTGCTGATTCTCTAAGTTTCTCAGGTGAAAAGACTACTCCACCCCATCTTTCCATTGGATGCTGGCTCTATTGTTTCAGGATTTTTCCTGGGCTGCTATTTTCTGGGTTCTTTTTCCCAGAGGTCAGGGATTTACTGCTTACTCTGCCATCTTGGCTCCAAGAAGTTGGCCATTCTCCCCCCCACATCTTTTGTAGAGAAGACCCACAGTTCATTTTGTCAAAACATGAGATCAGTGTGTCTCACAAAGGAAGTATCAATGGTGAAGTTGTGGGATCACTGAGAGTTCATGAGTGATCATCACTGCCAGCAATGTTTGCCTTCTCCCAGGGGATGAGGATGAGCATGGTGGCAACAGCTGGCTTGGAAAGCTAGCAGGTAAGGCTCCAGAATTATCAGTTATGCCTGATTGCCTTGCTGGTTAGTCCCTACCCCACCACTCTCCTGTTAATAGATGCCACATATTGTTTCAAATTTATTTTACATACAATAACATGGAAAGACTACTAAACATAGCAGATAGACAGTTGGCCTCAAAACCCAGAAGGCTTGGCACCAGTCCTAGTTAGGATACATCCTAGTTTTATGATCCTGGCAAATCACTTACCTTTTCAGTACTCTAGGCCTCTATGTAAGATTATGAGTTGCAGAGAATGCATGGACTTGTATCAATGGAGAGGAGGGAAGTAAAGGGAATAAGCATTTATATAGCTCCTACTGTGTACCAGGAAATGTGCTAAGTGCTTTACATATATTATCGAATTTGAGACAACTTCCTTACCTGATAGTTTTCAGATAGCAATGAAATCACACAGTTCAATTTCCTTTTCCAACTGATTACAGATTATAACTTATCATCAACACCAATTATTTAGATGAATGTCGGATAATTTTAAAACTTAACAGCTTGCTTGTTAGAATCATAAACTACCTAAAATAAGACTTTTGACTTTAAAAGAGCACCTTTTAATGAACAATTTAAGTCTTTCACATTTTTTTCTATGTAGCAATTAATGCTTGCATTGTGTTTTGCCTTTTTAAAATTGTAGCTTGACTCCTTAGCTGCTGTTTGATCTAAGAAGGCTATACATTATCCTAATTGATTCACTTTATCATAGAGAAACTCAGTATACATCAATACCTATAATATGAATGAGGTCTGGTCTGAATAATAATTGTATATAATGTTGATTATAAAATTATTCTATTAATTTTAACATTTTAAATGCATTCCTGAATCTTGATATTATATTATCTGCACTGTAGTATTTAAATAAGCACATTAAATAAAATGGATAATACATTGTCATATTTTAAATTAACCCAGTAATGAATCTCCCTGTAAAATATTTGTTGATGTTTCTCTAAATAGGCCAATTACTATCAATCTGTCTATGCATTTATGTATGTATCTACCTATATTTAATTTGGAAATCTTTCTACATAACCCCTTGGATGTTTTCAAGTAAATAAAAAACCTATTGCTTATTGCATCTTATGTCTAATGACCAGTTGAAAAATCTTCATAAAACTTTCCATAATCCAATTAGTTTAAGACCTCTTTCCTCCATTCCCTACAAATCTTCCAATCATTAAAACCAATTCCAGGGTTACTCCAATGCTTTCTGTGTTCATCAAGGAGAATCTTGCTGGTACAATTTGATTTCTATCAAGTCCTGACCTCTTAGAAAAAGTTTCAAGACTTGACTTTAAAGCAAATTTCCCAATTATCAGTTTACATCTTTTGAATTTAGATATTTTTCAGAACTACATTAACTTGCCACTTTTGATATATTATAGGGCAGAATATTCCTAGATGGTACAGCAAATAGGACAGCTAAGTGGCATAGTGGATAGAGAACCCTGTGACCTTGGGCAAGTCACTTAACCTTTCCCTGCCATGGTTTTCCTATGTATAAAATGGGAACAATAGTAACACCTACCTTTCAAGGTTGTTTTGAGGATAAAATGAGATAATATTTGTAAAGTAGCTTGCAAATCTTAAAGACTATATAAATAAGATGATGATGGAGTTGAAGAAGGGGGTGATGATTATGTGTGTTCTAGATTTTGGGGTGGGGAGAGGAGGACAGAGACGAATTTGTTTTTATAAAATGTTTTCAGGCTGAATCCTTCTCTTACCTCCCCTATTAATAATAAATTAAACTAATGCAGTGTTATAAGCTGAATGGTGTTGGACAGAAGAGATATTTTGTTATTGGTCTGTGAAACCTACATAATCCAGTATACCAGAATTAGAATTCAGCAGTCAAGCTCTTGATAAAGAGATAACTGCTTCTTTTGTCAGGTGGCAGTAGCTGATGTCAGCAGTTTTATGTATGGGTACTTAGGAGTCAGCAGGCCTGGGTAGAACACACCCAGTATCATCATTTGTTTTCCACCCCAGGATTTTAAAAGAGAGGTGAATCTCTCTTAGTGCTCTAGGCACAAAAAAGATTAAAAGAAACAAACAACCCAATCCTTACCTCAGAAGGAACTTATTCTAATGGGGGAGGTACCAAGTAAATAATGATATACATAAATGATGTATAAGGAGCAGATGGATAGTAACCTCAATCAATGAATCATTAAACATTTATTAAGTGCCTCAGTATACTAGGTACTGTGCTAAGAGCTAGGGATACAAGAAGAGGCAAAAGACAGTCCTTGCCCTCAAGGAGTTTACAATCTAATGGAGAAGACAACTAGCAAATCAATATATACAAAACAAGCTATGTACAAGATAAGTAGGAAATATATTAGACTGGATTAATAAGACTGGGTTAGAGTTAAGAGGGTTTGCAAAAAGTTACCTTTTCATTGGGCCTTAAAGGCAGAGATTCCAGTAGGTAGAGATGAGGAGAGACAGCATTCCAGACATTGAGGACAGCTAGGAAAAAATGCCTGGAACTGAAAGTGCATTGTTCTAGGAGTAAGAAGGTGGCCAGTGTTACTGGATTGAAGATTATGTCATGGGGAGTAAGGTGTAAGAAGATTGGAAAAGTATAAAGGGGCTAATGTAAGGATTTGAGGTGAATTTTGTATGTGATTCTGGAGGTGATAGGGAGCCACTGGAATTGATTGAGGAGAGGAGGCAGCATGGTTGACCTAAACTTAAGGAAAATCAATGTAGTGGTAGAATGTAGGATGGTTTGGAGTGAGGAGAGACCTCAAGCATGAAGACCTACTAGCAGGCTATTGCAACAATCCAGGTGTGAGGTGATGAGGACCTACACTAGAATAGTGCCAGTAAAAGGTGAAATGTTTGTGCATGGAGGGGGGCCACTGAGAAGAGTTTCCCATAGAAGGTAGAGTTTGAGCTGAGCCTTGAAGGAACCCTAAGAAGCTAAGAGACAAAGGTGAGGAGGAAAAACATTTGAAGTATTTTTGTTGTTCATTCATTTCAGTCATGTCCAACTCTTTGTAACCCCATTTGGAGTTTTCATTGGCAAAGATATTAGAGTGATTTGCCATTTCCTTCTCCACCTCATTTTATAGATGAGGAAACTGAAGCAAATAGGATTAAGTTACTTGCCCAGGGTCACTCAGCTAGTGTCTGAAACCAGATTTGAACACGGGTCTTCCTGAGTCCAGGTCTAGCACTGGATCCACTGCATCACCTAGTTACTCTAGTTTATGTATGGGAGAATAGTAAATGCAAATGCTCTGAGAAACTGCAGATGTAATGTTCTGTGCCCAAGGAACCACAAGGACAGTGATGCTAATAAAGCTACCCCCAGCTCCAACATTCTAACTTCCTTATGGGCCTCACTGAATAGGTGGCATGTCCTGATTTGACTGCATAATCTGGCATTAATCACATCACAGGAGCCTAGACATAATATCCTAATTTCTTCATATATGCCTTACTGCCTCACTAGAACAACAGGTATGTCCATGAACTCATGCCCCATTAGAATAGCAGGCATGTCCAAGTGATGGAATCCCAGTCACTGCCTCTTGCTAGCCACTACTCCTTATATTCCTCACAGGAGCAGCAGGTGTGTCCATGCATTCAACCACAACCATATCCATTCAATCTCAGACAGGACCACAATAGCCAGTCAGTCAGAAAGCAGCACTACCAGAATGCCTGAGCAGGATGTGGATGCCAAAACAATAGAAGGGACTTTCTCTAAGTAGGCACTGGGCAGTAATAGCAAAAGTGATCCTTTAGGTGAACTTAGAATGTAGAGAGGCTTATTATAATATTGTTATCATATGTACACGTTCCTCCCCCCCCCAAAAAAAAGGGTTTTTCTGTATGAATTATGGGAAATTGCACGCATAGTTCCACCAATGCTGGGACCCTATTACTTAATTCCTTGAGAAACTCCTCCTGTCTTCTTAATAGTCATAATTTTTATTGTGTAATCAGCATTATTACACTATAAAATTACCTCTCTTGTCTTACTGAAGCTGCCTGTTCCTTCTGGGACCTCAGTGTGCTGGAGAGTGTGATTCTTAATCAGTGCCTTTGCTTGGACTGGAGATGGTCTGAGTCTGTGAATTCTTTTGAGGTAGCCCCACAACATACCATGAAACAGCAACAGCAGTGTAGCTGGATTATACAATGTTTGGAAGGGAGGTATAACAAGATTGGAAAGGTAGGAAGGGGACTGGTTGTGAAGAACTTTAAATGCCTATCAGAGCACTTTATATTTAATACTAGAGGTTATAGAGAACCACTAGAGTTTGTTTTAAGTAGGGATGTGACATGGTCAAACCAACACCTTTAGAAAAAAATTCTTTGTAATCTGAATGAAGGATGAATTAGAGTAGTGAGATATTTAAGGCAAGAAAATCAATCTGAAAACTGTTGTAATAGACTAGCTGAGAGGTAATGATATACTATCCCAGGGTGGTGGTAATACCCTGGACAAGTAACTTTTGAAGTCTTAACAGCATATAAACTAAAGACAATTCTTCAAAATATATTAGTGAAATAAAATTAAATTTAACTCAATAAGCATTTATTAAATGCCTGTTCTCTACATAGCATTTTTCTGGAAAGGATCAGGAATTGGTTACTCCCTTCACCATTGTGGCTATAATCATTACAATGGATCCCCAATCCCACTTGGGTGCTGTCTCTCCAGTTATGCGATTGTAGTTAGGACTGATTTACCCAGAACAACCCTGAGTCCCACCCAATTTCGAGTCCCACCCAATTTCAAGGCCTCACCTATTTTTGCTGTGCTTTATGGGCCCCAAGACACAAAGCAGAATCACTTTCCACAGGTATAGATAGAAAATGTTCTGATAGTGTGCAAAATATTTTACTCTTAGTAATGTGGCAGAAAGGATAAAGAATCTGCCTCAGAATAAGGATGACCTTGATTTAAGTCCCATCTCTGACACATGCAGCTGATGTATCAGTCAGTCAAAAACATTTATCAAATGAATACTATGTGGCAGTCGTTGTGCTAATGCTAGCGATTGAAAAAAATAAAGAGTCAAAAGACAGTCCCTGCCCTCAAGGAACTGAGAATTTTTGGGGACAAACAAAACCAAACAAATATGGACGAAGGAACTATATACAGGACAAAAAAGAAATAATTAACAAAGGGAAAGCACTAGAATTAAGGGGCTGGGGAGAGAAGGGCTTTCTGTAGAAGTTGGAATTTTAACCGGGACTTAAAGAAATCCAGGAAAGTCAGTAGGTTGAGTTGAGGATGTGTGATGAGGGACAAATGATCTGACCTCTCTTTACACTAGGTAATTCTCTAAGATCATAGATGTCAAGGAAGATACCCACCTGCCGCGATAGAGTATCTCCTCAACTGTGCCAATAAACTCATGTACAGTCTTTTTCTCTTGTACCTGCCTACACGAGAATACACTCATCACTCTGAACCCAAGAGTTCTAGTGAAGACACCGTTTGCTTCTTCAGTTTCCCAAAGGGAGTGTAGAAAATGAAATGTGGTGGCCCAATGATGTGTGACTCAGGTTTCTGTGATAGTAAGCTCGATCTTTAGATGAAGTTTGGATGAAGCTCTAGACTTGAGATTTGACTCCTTCTAAAGGCTTGGGACATGGACTCAGGTTCTGGTTAATTGAATGACCGGGCAGAGAACACTTTTCCATTTGGTCTCCTGTTGCTGGTGAGAATTCTTCTCTCTTGAAGCAATGGCATAGGCAAGCACAGGACAGATATGGAAAAAAATGCTCTCTGCCTTCCTTGCCATCTTGCCTTTTCTGTTACACTTTGTTTCTGACCTTGAGATCTTCATTTCAAGTTTCTAGTGGCACAGAGGCATCCCTTACTCACTTCCTCTTTATCTCTTAATCTTTGACTACAGCACCTCTCCCTTGATGGCAAAACCCCTCCATGCTTCTGAATATATATGTCCTACTGAATCTATTCTTTCTTTTCTCCCCACTGGCAACCAAAGACCTACTCTTCTGTGTACCAAAAAGGTGTAAAGTGAAAGGGAATTTCCAAGTGAGAGCATTAATGAGGTACAGAATAAGCTGATATCCACAGTAATGATGGAATAAGGTTGTAGGGACTTGGGGAGAGATCACTAAGTCAACCATGGGAAGGGACCAGGATAGTTCTAATAAAGGGAGAAAGTTACCGGGGGGTATGGATTATCTTTCAGGTATTGACTGTAGGGTACATTAGCCTTTAATTTCATTTCAGCATGGTTGCCTTTCCTTTGAAAACAGAAAAGAGTCTGGTTTGTACTGTGCCCCCTCCAACACAGTTCGCAACCCTCTATGGACCTTAATCACCTAATTTCTCCATGCATCAAACAGGCAAAGGTCAGAGGAAAGCATGATAATTTTCTTCCTCGGTCTTAGGATGCCATGAAAAAGCATGGTGAGCTTCAAGAGAGGGGATTATGGGTGATGGCCCAGTTAATGATGTGAAGGACTGAAAAGCTTTTTGCATGGATGACACATAGGTAGTGCCAGATGGGAGGCTGGGTACCTCAGTTGGTGTTCCAAATCCTCAGTCTCCTTAACTCCCTCTCCCTGTGCCCCCAGAATAGTTTTACCATTCCTCTGGGTTGCTCTGGCAACCCTATTCTTGCTAAGGTATTTTAGGCAGATAGCTGATAGTGAAGCTCTTGAAACTATTCTGGAAATCTGTCCCTTCCCTTCTCTGCCTTGGATATTGAGAGCTGAATGGCAGGACTTGCTTTTAGAATAGAAATCTATGCTTACTTAGGACTTTCTTAGAAGAAGAGTGCTTACACACCTTGGAAGGCTTCTCTTCCTGTCCAGAAGGTATATAGGACTCTAAACTTTCCAGCAAAATTGTTAAGAGTAGTTGATCCATCCAGTAGATGTGAATCCCTATTGTAATTTAATTTTACTGAGGATTTGCATACAAGAAAATATTTCTGTAGAAACTGATTTTTTAAAAAATATGTTACTAGAACAGAGGAATAAAAATGATCTTAAGGATATTTGCAGCAGAAGTTAGGAACAAGGAGCAGGAAGTCCTTCCCACCTTAGAGAAGAGGTTTAGGAAACAGGACAACACCCCTGGGGATCTGGCTGTTTTTGTATCTGATGTAAACAGCTAAATTATCTTTGAAGGCCACTCAAAGGAGGAAGTTCTATCTCTGCTAAATGTTAATGCCTGGAAAAAAGCACAGATTTCTCCCCATTTTATTTCTCAGACTCTGAGAAAGAGTATCCAGAAGGCAAGGGTATTTTTTATCAAGAAGAAAAGGAAGGTGGCATGTTCATGGCAAATATTTACCCCCAAGGTATTGCTCTGATTTTTCATATAATTGAGTTACATTTTATATGTGAATAATATTGAAATTTTCAGGTGTTTCTCAGGTGTGTCCAACTCTTCACGAACCCAACAAGAGGTTTTCTTGGCAAAGATACTGACACACTTTGCCATTTCCTTCTCCAGCTTATTTTACAGATGAGGAAACTGGGTTAAGTAACTTGCCCAGGGTCAGACAGGTACTAAGTATTTGAGGTAAGATTTGATCTCAGATCTTTCTGACGCCAGGCCCAGCACTCTATCTACTGCACAGCCTAGCTGCTCTTAAGTTAAAATAATAAAGCACAAAAAGATCAATTTTATTAGATAGTTTTCTTTTAAAAATGATATCCCATTCCTATTTTTATATTTTGATTATGTGTCAATCCATGTTTAGTTGTAGATGTTCACTACATCACCCAGATACTTTTTTGTATGTTTGTCTAAAAGCCTGCCTTTAAGTATGTCACTTATTTTTAGTTTTGCACTTATAATTGTATTTTGAGAAATATGTGGTTATTGTGTAATGTCTCCTCCAGAGTTAGAATTATTTAATAATATGCCATTCCATATGTTTAAAATGATTCTTTTGGATAGCCACTCTTTTTTTTTAAATCATGTCCAAAAGTAGTTTACATATTGTTCTTTTCAAAGAAATAATTCATTGCAAAGGAGCTTTCACTTAATTTCTATCAGCATTTGATCTATTATGGGGAAGTCCAAAGGAACTTAAAATTCTTTAAACTGCATAATGGCATATTTTAGGACTCAAATAGTTTTTCTTTTATATCACCAAGTCCAATTTGTTTGGGAAACACAGTTGGACCTTCAAAGTGATTTGTGAGACTTTCTAGAATCATTACAGGGAATGAGGTAGTGCAGTAGATGACCTGGATTCAGGAGGACCTGAGTTCAGATCCAATCTTAGAGTCTTGCTAGCCATGTGTCCCTGGACAAGTCTCTTACCCCTGTTTGCCTTAATGCACTGGAGAAGGAAATGGCAAACTGCTCTAATTTCTTTGCCTAGAGATCCCCAAATAGGGTCATGAAGAATTGGACACAGCAGAAACAGCTGAACAACAATTTCAAATCCTTCCTCAAACACTTACTAGCTAAATGACCCTGAAAAAGTCACTTAACCTCCTTCAGCTTCAGTTTCTTTATCTGTAAAATGATGTAACAGTAACACCTATATCACAAGGTTTTGTGAAGATCAAAATGAGATTTTGCGCACACACACATCTGTGTGTATATATACATATATACACACATGTTATATATATATTATATTACATATAATATATAATACACATGTGTATGTATGTGTATATATATATATATGTATATGCGTGTATGTGTATTTGATTTTTGGTAGAGGTAGCTAGGGAGCACAGGGGATGGATGTTGGACCTGTGTAAAGCGAATCATGAGCAGCTCTCCTGAGGACTGCTGCTGTGAATAATCTAATCACATAGTATAGTGGACTCTCTATTTTATTAAGCAAAAATTAAAGCAAAACATTAACAACAATATAACATAACTTATTGCTACAGTGGCCACATAGTCTCAAACAAAGCATATCATTCAGTAAGTCACAATATCTTCAATAAATATAGAGTACCCAAGTCAAGTCTTCTTTCATCTTGACTGGAAGATGGCTTCCAATCATCCTTAAGCCAATCATCCTTAAGAGGTAGCAGAAAGTATAAACACCATCCACAAAAGTCACAATCTCATCAGTCAATGCAGATTACCCAAGTAAATTTCTCTTTCATCTTAACTGGAGGCTGATTTCCAACCCCCACAGCTCTTCTTCCATGGGCTTACTGCTCCCAACTTTTGCCTGAATTCCCAGGTAGGCAGCTCTCCCAGATCTTGCCTGGATTCATGGCATCTCTCTCCTCCTGTTTGCTGCCTTAGCTTACTGTTCTACTCCAAACTCTTCAAAGTTTCTGTTTCTAGGAAGATAAAGCTTAACATGGCTACAACGATATTTACACAAATTAAGCTTAACAGAGCTACAACAATATTTACCCACATTGCCAGCACTATCATCTCAGTTCACTTTCTGTCTGATAAAGTAACACAAACCAACAGGCAAAGCTTCTGTCTGAGAAATCAAACACAAATAACAGTAAATTCCAAGGAATTCTGTAAACAGTAGTAAAGTCTTTTTTCCAGGACTTCTGCAAACATCAATAAAGTCCTCTTCCAGGGCTTCTTTATCAGTAGTAAAGTCTTCTTCCAGGGCTTCTAGTAAAGTCCTCTTTCAACAGATAGAATGCTGCAGTTCTGACAAAGTAATATCAACACAGAGTGCTAGTATCACAAACATTCTTCCTTTTAGTGCTACTTGGTCCCAGCTGTGCTTGAGCTTTTATCTATTCTCCTCCTTCATGTTCCACCCTTCCTGTTCTGCTCTTCTGGCAAGCTCCTCCCACCATGGCCTCCATGTGATGATGTTAGGCCTATTAAAGACAGGGAAGGTCTCCAAATTCCCTTATGCCTATGAAAGGCAGCACAATGTATACTGTTTCCAAGAAAGACTTGATACAATCAAAGGTAGGGCTCAGAAGCACTTGAATAAATGAAACAAGCAACAAAGTACTACTTTGCTTGCCATTACAACCTGGAGTGAGGAAGACTGGAATTAAAATCCAGCCTGCCATGTGACCTTGGGCAAGTCACTTAATCCCAACTGCCTGCCTTCTCCCCTGCAAAAAAAAAAAAAAGGCAAAAAAAATCTAACCTGGACACATACTAGCTCTGCATCAACCAGTGCAAGCCACTTAACTTCTGTCTGCTTCTGTTTCCTTGTGAAAATTGGGATGATGATAATACTTCTATCCTAGGGTTGTTGTGGGAATGAAATAAGATAATATTTGTAATGTATTTTGCAAACTATAAGGTTTCATATTAATATCATTATCACTATTATTATGTTCTGACATGTCAGGTAGAGTAATATGAATACAACTGTGGTTTATTGGAGCTCTTTTGACTCTTGATATTTAATTCCCTCCCACAGTATCTGCTAGCAAAAAGAGAAAAAAAAGCTTTTCATATTTTATAGAAACTCAAATGTGACTACATGACTTTCTAATATTGGATTCTTTTGAAAATTTGAAAAGAATGTTAAATTTGACATACCTTGAGCAGGCTAAAGGAAGTATGTGTTCTTGCTGTTTTCTATATTAAAATTATAATTTTAGGAAGTGAAATTAATAGAAAACAAAGGTCACATGTACCTTCATGTAGGAATGAATGCATGTGAAATAGAACATCTAAATGGTTTGGTTTACCTGAAGAAATTTTACAACCTTCATTTGTAACCTATTCCCATTAAGTAATTACCTGTGTTAGAAGGAAGTGATGCTTTTGATAGCTGATATTTTTAAAGAACTTTAAGTTTTTACAAATCCCTTTACATGTATTGTCTCATCAGAACCTATCAACAATCCTCTGATATAGGCACTATTATTATCTGAGGTATAGAGGTAAGGAGGGAATCTCCCTCCTAATATCACATTGCTACAGTAAGGAGGGACTTGACCCCAGGTCTTCCCAATTACTTCCCAACTTCCCAAGCCTAACCATTACCTGACCCTTACTCATAAGGAATTTAAAAGAAAGAAAAAAAAAAGAAAAAGCTTATTCCAAATACTTCATACTTTATTCTATCCTTATTTGTGCTTGCTTTGTTCTTTGGTTCTCTGATGGTCACCCTGTTTTGTATAACAACACTTTATGTTTTCAGAAATAGCTATTAAATCATCCTTCAACTCAATCTTTTCTCACACAAACCATTGTGGTATATGTCTTTCCTCTTCTAAGAAAACGTCTCCCTGTTCTGCCACTTGTTTCTGTTAACTATACTTGAGGAACTACTTATCCTTCTCAAGATTTTCATCTCCCTGAAGCATACATGCCATAATCTCAAGATGAATTCCAGAAACAAAATCACATTTTGTTCCTAGGCAAATAAAAGTAAGACTGTTGACGTTGCTGTGTTTTCATCCTATTGTGCTTATCAGTTATTTACTGATGGATTCTTTCAGGGATATAGTCTGTAGCTGACCATCATTATTCAAGCTACAGAAATCTTAGATTGATGGGAGAGGGGAGAGGGGAGAAGATAACCATAAAGATAATGGTGTAACTTGTTTTAAGTAAACTCAGATACATAAATTGAGGTGTTCCAGTATGCTGAATAGGAAAGTAGTTCTTTCAATAATTTTGAAGCCTTGTATTCAGAAATGTTAAGTCTGGAGTTATTTGTCAGAAGTACCCATTGGCATGGAGGAGACTCTGACCCTTTTTTTTCCTTTTCCTTTTTTTTTTCTTTTTGGAAGGCAATTAGGGTTAAGTAACTTGCCCAAGGTCACACAGCTAGGTTTTTGTTTGTGTGTGTTAAGTGTCTGAGGCCGGATCTGAGGTCCTTCTGACTCCAGAGCTGACGGTCTATTCACTGCGCCACCTAGCCGCCCCAAGGTCCTTTTTTTTCTAAGCAGTTGCAGAGAGTTTCAACTGTCTTAGGGCACAGGGACTTAATCATAGAAGTTAATAATCATATACTGAAAGACAGAAATAAAAAAATAAAAAAAAATAAGACCAGGTTTGGGGCATAGAAATACACAGTAGAGGAGAGGCAGAGCCAAGATGGTGAAGTAGAAACATCACTTCCATGGTGCTCCAGCCCACACTACTTCAAAATTATGTAAAAGGGGGACTCTGAACAACCTCTGGAGCTACAAAACTCCCAGAATGACACAGAGAAGCTAAGCTCCCACTGAAGACAGCCCCTCAGCCTGGCAGCGAGTGGCCAGCACAGCTCTCTGTGAGCCAAGCCCAGGATCATGTGAGTTGGAAGTTTGGCCCCAGGGCAGCCAGACCAGCAGCCATCTGGAAGAACCCCAGAATACCAGAAGCTGTGGCTTTTCCAGAATTATCAACACATAGATGCCTAGGACAAAGTGAGAGTTTACTGCCCTATGGAATTTGGAGCCAGTATTTGGGAACATGTCAGCTTCTTCCCCTTGGGGTGAGAAGCTGATGAGGAGCTGTGGCACAGCCACCATTTTGCAGCTTCAGTTGCAGCTTCAGCTCCTGGCCTGTGGACTGTAGGGGGATCGGTTGATCAATCTGGGGGATAATCGCTCTTGCGTTAACCTCCCTGGATCTGGATTGTGGTATGGGGTGGAGGTCTTAGGGTGTGTGGTCAGCTTGCCAGAGCAGGTGGAAGCTTCACAGAGGCCACCCAACTAATACATCCAGCAGTTGAGAAGACCCAAACGTTTGGGACAGAAGCTCCCCTGTCTGGTGTCAGAGTCCTACTGTGGGAACAAGCCCAAAAGTCAAGTAATTACGTGGCAACATGCCTAGGCAAAGGAAAAAAATAAACAGAAAAATTCAACATTAGACTCCTATTTTGGGGCCAAAGAGGATCAAAGCATGGAACAGGAGGAGGACTGTGAGGTCAGAACTCCTGGACCAAAAGCCCAAAATAAAAATACAAGCTGGTTACAGGCCATAGAGGACCTTAAGAAAGATTTTAAAAACCAAATAAGAGAAGTAGAGGAAACATCGGGAAGAGAAATGAGAAGGATGCAGGAAATTTATGAAATGAGAGTCAACAGCCTGACTGAGGAAAATAACATATTAAAAATAGATTAACTGAAGTGGCAAAAGACGCTCAAAAAGGCAACGAGGAGAAGAATGCCTTAAAAAGCCAAATTAGCCAGATGGAAAAAGAATCTCAAAAGCTTACTGAGGAGATTCATTCCTTCAGAATTAGACTGGAGCAAATGGAAGTTAGTGACTTTATGAGAAATCAAGATGCTGTTACACAGAACCGAAAAAATGAAAGAATAGAAGGCAATGTGAAATATCTCATGGGAAAAAACCACTGACCTGGAAAATAGATCCAGGAGAGATAATTTAAAAATTATTGGACTACCTGAAAGCCATGATCAAAGAAAGAACCTATAAATCACCCTTCAAGACATTCTCAAACTGGACTATATGCTGTTGTGGGGGTTGGGGGGAGGGAAGTAAAGGAAATTGGAAAATCAAGGAACTATGGAATTGAATCTTGTTAACTGAAACTAAACTAATAAATTAATAAAAAATAGAAATTCTCAAGAAAAATTGCCCTGATGTTTTTGACCCAGAGGGCAAAATAGAGGTTGAAAGAATCCAGAGATCACCTCCTGAAAAAGATCCCCAAAAGAAGGGGAAATACTACAAGCAGCCAGGAAGAAACAATTTTAATATAGTGGAAACACAATCAGAATAGCACAGGACCTGGCAGCCTCTACATTGAGGGATTGAAGGGCATGGAATATGATATTCCACAGGGCAAAGACCTGGGACTAAAACCAAGAATTGCCTACCCAGCAAAACTGAGTATCTTGTTTCAGGGGAAAATATGGTCATTCAGTGGAATAGAGGACTTTCAAGCATTCTTGAGGAAAAAAAAAAACAAAGTTGAATAGATTAATTTGACATTCAGACACAAGAAGCAAGAGATACTTGAGAATGTAAACAGGGGAAAGAAATCAAAAGGAACTTATCCAAGTTGAAGTATTTACATTCCTACATGGAAAAACAATAACTGTGACTGATGAAACCTTTCTCAGTATGAAAATAATTGAAGAAGGGTATATGAGCATATGAATACATATGTGAATGTGTGTATATATGTTTACAGGTATACATGGATAGAGGGCACAGGTCGAAATTGGTGGGAAGGGATGATACTTAAGGGCTGAATTTAAGACTTGAGAGAGGAATGTGGCAAGAGGAGATGTGGAGAGACAGGGGGGGTATACTATCTCATGCAGTAGAGGCAAGAGGAAGTAGTTGCAAGGGAGGGGAAGAATAGGAAGGCAAAAAGGCAAAACCATATCCTCATTGAATTTGGCTCAGGGAGAGAATGACATATATACTAAATGGGATATCTCACCTTGCAGGAGAGTAGGGGGGAGGGTGATGAGAGGGGGGTGATTGAGGGAGGTCATGTTGGGGGAGGGGAAGTTGGAGGCACTCACTTTTGAAGAGGGACAGGATCAAAGTAGGGAATGGACCAGATGGAGAGTGGGATGGGTGGGAGGGAAATATAGTCTTTTACAATATATCTACTGTGGTAATGTTTTGCACAACTGTACATGTACAACAGATACTTGAATTGCTTATCTTCCCAGGGGGAGTAGGTGACAAGGGCCGAAGGGAATGGATCTGGTATTCGAAGTTTTAAAATTAAATGTTTCGTGTATATATACATATATATATATATATATATATATATATATATATATATATATATATATATATATATATATACTATTATTAATACTATTTTGAATGTAACTGGGAGATAAGATATGCAGGCATTGGGGAACAGAGATTCACCTTGCCCTAATGGAAAAGTCAAAGAAGGTATGGGAAAAGATATGGGAGAGAGCAGATTGGATGGGGGGATATCTTGTGGGTCTGCTATTCTGGGGTGGTGGGTAGGGGAAAAATGGGGAAAAAATTGAACTCAAAAACTAGTAGAAATGAATTATGTAAACCAGAAGTCAATAAAGCATTTGGAAAAACAAAAAAGAAATACACAGTAGATAAGTCAGAAAAATGGCATGCAAAACTGAGGGTCCAAGCAAGGCAATTGGGACTCAGTTTCACACCTCTTGCTTTCAATATAGCCCAAATTCCCAAGTTAATTCCTGTCTGTATAGCTTGCGTGCTTCCTTGTTGAGGCCCAACACCTATTAGTAATGTGGTATTCGGGGAAAGAAGGGAATAAGAATTTATTGGGTACTATTCTAAATGCTTTACAAATATTATATTATCTTATTTCATCCTCTCAAAAACCCTTGTGGCTTAGATGCTGCTGCTATTATCCTCATTTTACTGTCAAGGAAGCTAAGGCAGACAGAAGTCATGTGACTTGTGCAGGGTCAAACAACTAGTAGGTGTTTGAGGCTGGATTTCAACTCAGCTTTTCCTGACTCAAGGCCCAGTGTTCTATTCACAGCAACACCTAGTTTCTTCTTATAGGCTACCTAGATATCTTGACCATAGTGTATACTCTGACAAAAGCATAAGGATGAAAAATGTTCTGCTGACTTAAGGCATGGAATTAGAGGAAAGGTGATATCCTAAGAAAAATATCTAAGGTTTGGTGAAATGGCTAGAGCAGTGAGGGGAGATTCTAAAACCACTGTTGATTCCTGTTGAAGTTTTAAAATATCAGTGTTCCATGTATCTCATAACAGAGTTTTTTGAAAGGAAAAATTGGATTTACTTTACAGAAAATTTCTTTGTAGATATCTTTGTTGTGACACCTTCCATATATATTGAATGACATCAGTAACCTTTGTTACTTTATGAATTTGACATTGCTCCAGTATAATAGTCAGCCTGCTATGGGAGTCTTAGGATCTCAGGATAAAAAAATCAAATGGGATTTAATTCATATATCACAGATAATCCTGTTTTCAACGTTCCCACCAAGTTTTTTTCTAGCATTTGTTTGATGACCACCTCTGAGGGCTACCCAGGCCAATCCATTCACACTTGGACAGTGCTAATGTTTAGGAATTTTTCCTTATACCAATTCTATCTCCTTATACCAATTTCCTTACACCAAGAGAAGCTAATCCCTCTCTCATGTTAGCTCTTCAGAAACTTGAAGACTGTCTTCATGTTCCTCTGAATCTTCTCCCCATTAGGCAAAACTTCCACAGTTCCTATTTCCAGTCCTTGTATGACACAATATTCAGGCTTGACTTACTCTGTGCTTGTGACCTTTTTCTAGAGGTTTTCTGAGTTATCAGTGGCCTTCCTATAATGTAGCACCCAAATGTGAAAAAAATACTTTGACCAGGAATTACCAGGGAAGGGCTCGGTAGAACTGTTATCTTCCTAACTTGGGCTTCTATCTCTCTTGATGTAGCCTAAAATGGAATTAGCATTTTTGACTGTCATATCTCACTACTGATTTCTATGGATCTTGTTAGAACTCCAGAGGTTTAAAAATTGGAGTTTTTCATTGATTTCCTTACAGAAATCAAAGGGAAAACAAGTAAACAAGTTTCACTTTGCAGGAAATTTTTTGTAGCCATTTTTCTTGCTATACCGCGTGTGTGTGTGTGTGTGTGTGTGTGTGTGTGTGTGTGTGTGTGTGTAAAATCACATTCATTTAGAAGTTTATCTCTTGACCCTTTGTGAATATGATGAAATTTAGGTTAACTTCTGCAAATCTTACAAATCTCCTACATTTTAAGACCATTTTAGATATCAGAAACATTCTGTCTTCAAGCAAATTTTTTTCCTTGTTGTCTTCATGCTTTAGAAAAATCATGAATAAATTGAAAACCAACACTTCCTACAAACTGGCCTCCCAGTAGAAGAACTCTTTAACTTGGAATATTAAATATATAGCCCTACTTTTAAAAACTCAATCCTGCAGTTCTTCCAAGGGGAAATCCCCCATGAAAACAATGTCAAGTATGCCAAGGGGAAAGTCTTCTGTATAAAGATCAGATCTATAATAATAATAATAATAATAATAATGATAATAATAATAATATAAAAGAGCCTTGGGTCCTATTATTTGAAAATGCAAACAGAATCTATTTAAAGCCATATTTGATAGAATCTAAAGGTGCCAGAGAGTACCATATCTTCCTGAAAAAATCCCCTGGTCAGGATTCACTGAAATAGACAAATGAGTAAACGATTGCTAAAGAAATGCATTTCCATATGCTACACCACAGTAACTTTCTTGTGTACATAGGAATCTTGGATTTTAGTGGATTTAGTTTAATACCTCCCCAAGGTTATTTATTCAGATTTCTAACATATTTCATTATGGTGTTTTCTTCCATGGAAGTAGGGTATACCTTATTCAAATAGTGATAAAACTGGAAAAGAATGTGGAGCTATAACCATAAATATTTCATTCTATATCCTGGCAAAGATCACAGGGGGCAGATGAGTAGAAGGAAACAAATATGATGTTGCTTTGAAGTACTCAGAGGAGGTTTCTATTAAACCAGCTTGCCCAGCTTGCTTCCTACCTTGCTTTTATGTTGTCA
Organism: Gymnobelideus leadbeateri; assembly: GCA_011680675.1. Lineage (NCBI taxonomy): Eukaryota > Metazoa > Chordata > Mammalia > Diprotodontia > Petauridae > Gymnobelideus > Gymnobelideus leadbeateri. The sequence continues at coordinate 132,426 of WOXC01004875.1, forward strand.
AGCCAGATGATAAAATTCTTCTGCAAATTGTCAATTTACCTATTCGACGAGAACAGCAGACTGCCACTTAAAGTAGAATGAAATCATGTGGAATACTGTATTAGCACTTTGAGGATAGGATATTGAGCATAGAATTATTGACATTACAAATTGTTCACCAAGAAGGGTAAAATAGTTATATAAGTGCCAGAGGACCTGAGATGTACTTTTAGGAATTGGGATCTCCATTAATTTATCCTTAAAAATTTTTATACTAGGACAAATTAATTACAGAAAGAATATGAGTTAGACATCTGTAGTAGCTTTAAAAAAGTCTATTTAAAACCTCATCTACATTGAATGTTTGTGTTCATAATTATGGTAAATAGTAATTGAATAGGTCAAGTGACTTCCGCTTTTTAAAGTTTTCTCATTTGTAAAATGGCATTAATAGTGACTCACCACCCCACATCAACCCCATCCTCCCTCCCCTGTTAATTCAGCTCAAATACCCAAATTCCTTGTTATGGATCTTTCTAAAAAGTACAGTGTAAATGTCCATTATTGTTGTTGCTATTGCTATCTTTTCATATCTCATAACCTTTCTTGCTATGGATAATTCAGTTTCTATCTCTATTCTTCTGTAACTATAGGTATAAATGATGTTGATATACAGATATATGTATAAACACATTTGTATACACTAAGTAACACATATTATGAATAGATGTAGATATATACTTATATGACTATCTGTAGAATACGTGTGTGTGTGTGTGTGTGTGTGTGTGTGTGTGTGTGTGTGTGTGTGTAAACAATGCATTTGGAAGAGGCAGCCTAATGTAGTGAATAGCAGACCTGGTTCAGAGTTGATAACATCTGGGTTTAAGTCCTACTAATACAGATTATAAACCTGGACAAGTCACTTAATGCCTCATTGTCCAAAGAAACTCTTTAAGAATAGAAGCTGATCTGCATTGGAGGAGAGGATTTGCTTTCTCTTCCCTATACCAGGGAAGTCTCAGGTCCTGACTAAAGAAACATCTACACACACACACACACACATGAGTACATGCACATGCACACACATACATGCATATATTTTACATTATAGCCTTACTTTGATGCCTAATCATTTGTTCTGAATCTCAGCTACTCGAAGACCATAACCAGCAGAGGTAAACCCTGGTATATTCTACCAAGATAAAAAAAAAAGCTTTGAGTATGGGTCTGCCATTTAAAAACCATCTTAGTTAAGTATGGAAAAGTTTATTACTAAAAGGTTGGTAACGAGATGATTTTTTTTTTTGACGCAAGATTCAAAAGGCGTCTTTTTTTTTTTTGGAAAGTAACATGTCAAATTTATTATATACTTTTAAAAAATAACTGTATAATATAGATACATGGTTTCACACATAACCCTCTTTTTCTGTTCTACTTTGTATACAGAATTTTTCTGGTATTTTATAAGTTCAAAATTTTTATAGTTAATTAAAAAAATACATTTCTAATAGGTTCCTCAGAAGGAGGAGTATAGTTCCAACTTCTCATGTTACCTTTCTTCTACTCTATTTATCATGTATATTCTGATATACATATATATGAATATACATATATGAATATGCATATATGTATAAGTACATATACCTATGTGTCATCTATCTATCTATCTATCTATCTATCTATCTGTCTGTCTGTCTATGTATCTATCTACTGAAGATTTGGGGACTCTTACTAGGACTCCTACTAGAAGGCTGGGTAAGGGGAAAACCAATGTAGGGGCATGAACAAGAATGATTCATCATTCCTCTTGTGCTCCAATTACAGAGACTGAAGGGTACTAGGTCCGTCAGATTACTCTGTTCCCTCCATACACAGGACGACGCTCAATTCCCTCAAAGTGGACAGCTTGATGTTTCTTATTGCAACCAAGCACCACATATGCTTTCATTTCAACATGGTCATAGTCACATGATGCTCTTAATTCCTTTTTCTTACATATAGTCAAATTAAATTTAACCTTACTTTTAAAACAGCTATAATTACATTGTCCTTTGCAACCTGAAGGAGTTCCTTCCTTACACACTTTATTGACTTCATTTTTATTACTATGAATAAAAGTATTGATTGGTTTGCAATGGCCATTCTTATTAACCTTAACCATTGCCTTAGTACAGTTTGTAATGTTTTTACCAGTGATATGTTTTATTTCAAATTGTTTTTCTGGTTTTTGATCCCAAGAAATTTCCAGACCCACATGCTGCTCTTCAGTAGCTTCTGCATATACAATTGTTCCAGCTGCAAGTTGTGCCATCAGAAGATGCATCAGAGGAAAAGCTGTTACGAGAGCCATATATACCATCTCTCCTCAGGGTCCACTATTGGATCTCTGCCTGTTTCCTCAGAGCCAGATACCCTTCTCAGGCATCTCTTACTTCTTGCGTCTGGATGTCAAATTTTCTATTCAACTCTGGTTTTTTCCTCAAGAATGCTTGAAAGTCCTCTATTCCACTGAATGACCATATTTTCCCCTGAAACAAAATACTCAGTTTTGCTGGGTAGGTGACCCTTGGGTTCATTCCCAGTTCTTTTGCCCTCTGGAATATCATATTCCATGCCCTTCGATCCCTCAGTGTAGAAGCTGCCAGGTCCTGGGCTATTCTGATTGTGTTTCCACAATATTGAAATTGTTTCTTCCTGGCTGCTTGTAGTATTTTCTCCTTGATCTGGGGATTCTGGAACCTGGCTATAATATTCCTGGGAGTTTTCTTTTTGGGATCTTTTTCAGGAGGTGATCGGTGGATTCTTTCAACCTCTATTTTGCCCTCTGGATCTAAAACATCAGGGCAGTTTTCCTTGAGAATTTCTTGAAGGGTGATTTCTAGGTTCTTTCTTTGATCATGGCTTTCAGGTAGTCCAATAATTTTTAAATTGTCTCTCCTGGATCTATTTTCCAGGTCAGTGGTTTTTCCCATGAGATATTTCACATTGCCTTCTAATCTTTCGTTTGTTTGGATCTGCTTAACAGCATCTTGATTTCTCATAAAGTCATTAGCTTCCATTTGCTCCAGTCTAACTCTGAAGGAATGAATCTCCTCATTGAACTTTTGAGATTCTTTTTCCATCTGGCAAATTCGACTTTTTAAGGCATTCTTCTCCTCATTGCCCTTTTGGGCCTCCTTTGCCATTTGAGTTAGTCTATTTTTTAAGGTGTTGTTTTCCTCAGTCAGGCTGTTGACCCTCATTTCATACTTTTCCTGCATCCTTCTCATTTCTCTTTCCAATTTTTCCTCCACTTCTCTTATTTGATTTTTAAAGTCCTTTTTAAGGTCCTCTATGGCCTGCAACCCACTCATGTTTTCCCCTGGGGCTTTTGGAGCAGGACTTTTGACCTCACAGTCCTTTTCCCGCTCTATGCCCCCAAAATAGGAGTCTAGGGTTGCATTCTTCTGTTTTCTTTGCCTTGGCATGTTGCCACTTAATTGCTTGACTTTTGGGCTTGTTGCCACACTATGGCTTTAAGGCCAGCTAGAGGAATTTTCGTCCCGAACGTGTGGGGGGCAACTTCCGTTTCTGGCAAGCTGTAAACCCACCCACAACTTCCACCCTAGATCACAATCCAGATCCAGGGAGGTTAAAGCAAGAGCGATTACCCCCCAAGACTGATCGCTGGATCTCCCCACGATTTGTAGGCTGGGAGCCGGAAATGCCTCTGAAAACTACAAAATGGCGTGTCTCCTCAGCGGCTTCTAGCTCCCAGGGGAGGGAGCTGACGCATTCCCCAAATACAGGTCCCAAAGTCCATAGGACACTAACCTCTTACTTTGTCCTAGGCAAGTCTATGTTGATAATTCTGGAGTTGCCACAGCTCCTGGTGTTCTGGGGTTCCTCCAGCTGGCTGCTGGCCCTGCCGCCCTGGGGCTAAAACCTCGGCTCATGCGGACCTGGGCTTGGCTCGGCTGGGCTCCTGCGCTCTGCCCGTTGCCAGGTCCCAGACCGCTGCGCTGGTCCTTCCTGCAGGGCTGCTGGGCTGTCCTCAAGGGGAGGTTAGCTTCTCTGTGTCGTTCTGTGGGTGCTGGGGCTCCAGAAGTTGTTCAGAGCCCTTTTTTACATAGTTTGTGGGGAATCTGGGGGCAGAGAGGCTTGGACGAGCTGTTTCTACTCTGCCATCTTGGCTCCGCCAGGCTTCTTTTTTTTTAATGCATTGAAGTTGTGATCTTTATCCATGGAGGAAGTGTTCAGCTCATGAAATCACAAATCCCTTAAACTAGCATCCAAACTTACTCACTCACAAATAGATATAGTCCTAGTTCTCAGAAGCTAGATGAGAACACTTTACATATTGTCTGTTACTTTTGAGCTTAGAGACTGCTTTATTATACCTTCTCATTACATCATTACAACAGCCCTCAACTATGTCAGTAGAGCAGTTGTTATTATCTCCATTTTTATAGATAAAAGAATTAAGGCTCAGGTTAAGTGAATTGTCCAAGTTTCTGCAACTAGTGAGTTGCAAAGCCTAGATGAGAATCCCAATATCTTGAGTCCAAATCCAATACTCTTTTCACTTTACCACACTGTCTCTTAAAAGAACAGTGGATTTAGGTTCAGGAGACTTAGAATTGACCCTGGGTTCTGCCACTTAACTAGTTTTGTTTTTTTTTTTTTTCATCTGTAGAAAGGGATTGTTTTGAGCAAAGTGCTCTGAAAACCTTAAATTGTTATTTATGTGCATGTGGTATTTCTGGCATATCACATTGCTAGAAAAACAGAATATGTGCATAGGTGGTACATATAGCAACAAAAATCGGCTAAGACTCACAGAGGCCAAGACTTTTCTTTTACAGTGTTCACAGCTATTATTCTAAAGTGACTTATAGTCAGATATTATATTAGTCTTAGTTATAATAGCAATGCTGCCTGTAATTTTTAGGTTATCACCATCTTCAAAAGAAAAATACATGGACGCAGTCTATTGAAAATTCAGATATCTATTTATTTGGTTTAAAATTTTTTTTTTTAAATTAATTTATTAGTTTAGTTTCAGTTGACAAGATTCAATTCCATAGTTCCTTGATTTTCAAATTTCCTTTACTTCCCTCCCCTCTCCCCTCATGACATCATATAGTACAGTATAGGGTCTGCAAATGCATTCATATTAAACATTATTCCAATTACAAAGGCATATTGTACTAGGTGGGATGAAAGATGGTAAGGAAGAAGTACAACCAAACAATGAGAAGAACAAGATCATTTAGTTTGCTTCCATCAGGATTCAGGCTCAGTTCTTTCTAGTTATATCTCTGGATGGCACATTTCTCACTTTCTTGAGTCATTCGGGATTAACTTATATCACTGCATTGCTGAAAAGAGTCCAGTCTGTCATAGTTGGTTGTCACAGATATGGTATGTCTGTGATTGTATACAAATTTCTTCTGATTCTACTCTTCTCGCTCAACATCAGTTTGTATAAGTCTCTCCAGGTAATTATGAAATCCGTCACCTCCTTGTTTCTTATAGCACAATAAAATTCCATTACATTCATATACCACAACTTGTTTAGCCATTCCCCAATTGATGGGCACTCCTTTAGTTTCCAATTCTTTGCAACCACAAAAAGGGCTGCTAAAAATATTTTTGTACATATGGTTCTTCCTCCCACTACTATGATCTCTTTGGGATATAACCCTAGGAGTGGTATGGCTGGGTCAAAGGGTATGAAATTATTTATAATCCTTTGGGCATAATTCCAGATTGCTCTCCAGAATGGTTGGATAAGTTCACAACTCCACCAGCAATGTATTAGCGTTCCAATTTGCCCACATCCTCTCCAGCATTTGTCACTTTCTTGTTTTGTCATCTTAGCCAATCTGACTGGAGAGATGTGGTATCTCAGAGTTGTTTTGATTTGCATTTCTCTAATTAATAGTGATTTAGAGCATTTCTTCATATGCTTATAGATATCTTTAATTTCTTTCTCTGAAAACTTCCTATTCATATCCTTTGACCATTTCTCAATTGGGGAATGACTTGTATTCATATAGATTTGGCTCAATTCTCTATAAATTTTAGAAATGAGTCCTTTATCAGAGACACAGGTTGTAAAAATTCTTTCCCAATTTCCCACCTCCCTCTTGATCTTGGTTACATTGGCTTTGTTTGTGCAGAAGCTTTTCAATTTAATGTAATCAAAATTATCCATTTTGCATTTTATAATGCTCTCTAATTCTTGTTTGGTCCTAAAATCTTCCCCTCTCCACAGATCTGTCAGGTAAACTATTCCTTGCTTTCCCAAATTGCTTACAGTATCATCCTTTACACCTAGATCATGCACCCATTTAGACTTGATTTTGGTATATGGTGTTAGATAGTGATCTATGCCCAGTTTCTGCCATACTGTATTCCAGTTTTCCCAGCAGTTTTTGTCAAATAGTGCATTCTTATCCCAAAAACTGGGGTCTTTGGGTTTATCGAACAATAGATTGCTATATTCATTAACTGCTGGGTCTCCTGCACCTAATCTATTCCATTGATCCACTACTCTACACCTCTGCCAGTACCAAGCAGTTTTGATGACTGCTGCTGTATAATACAGATGAAGATCTGGCATAGCTAGTCCACCTTCCCTAGCATTTCTTTTCATTAATTCCCTTGATATTCTAGACCTTTTGTTTTTCCAAATAAATTTTGTTATTATTTTGTCTAACTCTACAAAGTAGTTTTTTGGTAAATTGATTGGAATGGCACTAAATATATAATTTAGTTTGGGTAAAATTGTCATTTTTATTATATTAGCTCGACCCAGCCACGAGCAATTGATATTTTTCCAACTATTTAGATCTGATTTTATTTCTGTGAGAAGTGTTTTGTAGTTGTGATCATATAGATTCTGGGTTTGTTTTGGCAAGTAGATTCCCAAATATTTTATAATGTCTACAGTGACTTTAAATGGGATTTCTCTTTCTATCTCTTGCTGTTGAGTTTTATTAGAGATGTACAGGAATGCTGAGGATTTATGTGGGTTTATTTTATATCCTGCAACTTTGCCAAATTTATTTATTGTCTCAAGTAATTTTTTACTTGATTCTCTAGGATTCTCTAAGTATATCATCATATCATCTGCAAAGAGTGACAGCTTGGTCACTTCTTTGCCTAATTTGATTCCTTTGATTTCTTTTTCTTCTCTAATTGCTACTGCTAATGTTTCTAGTACCAGATTGAATAAGAGGGGTGATAGTGGACACCCTTGTTTCACTCCTGATCTTATTGGAAAGGCTTCTAGTTTATCCCCATTGCATATAATACTTGCTGATGGTTTTAGATAGATGCTAGCAACTATTTTAAGGAAGGCTCCATTTATTCCTATACTTTCTAGTGTTTTTAATAGGAATGGATGTTGTACTTTGTCAAAAGCCTTTTCTGCATCTATTGAGATGATCATGTGGTTTTTGCTAGTTTTGTTGTTGATATGCTCAATTATATTGATGGTTTTCCTAATATTAAACCATCCTTGCATTCCTGGAATGAATCCTACCTGATCAGGGTGTATTATTTTTGTGATAAGTTGTTGGAGTCTTTTGGCTAATATTTTATTTAGAATTTTTGCGTCTAAATTCATGAGGGAGATTGGTCTATAATTTTCTTTCTCTGTTTTATCTCTTCCTGATTTAGGAATCAGTACCATATTTGTGTCATAGAAAGAGTTTGGTAGGACTCCTTCTTCACTAATTTTCCCAAATAGTTTGTAGAGTATTGGAATCAATTGTTCTTTAAATGTTTGATAGAATTCACTAGTGAACCCATCTGGCCCTGGAGATTTTTTCCTAGGGAGTTCATCGATGGCTTGTTTGATTTCTTTTTCTGAGATGGGGTTATTTAGGTAATTCACTTCCTCTTCAGTTAATCTGGGCAATTTGTGATTTTGTAAATATTCATCCATTTCACTAAGATTGTCATATTTATGTGCATACAATTGGGAAAAATAATTCCTCATTATTTTTTTGATTTCCTCTTCATTGGAGGTAGATTCACCCTTTTTATTTTTGATACTCATAATTTGGTTTTCTTCTTTCTTTTTTTTTTATCATATTGACTAAGGGTCTATCAATTTTGTTGATTTTTTCATAAAACCAGCTCTTGGTTTTATTTATTAATTCAATGGTTTTCTTAATTTCAATTTTATTAATCTCACCTTTGGTTTTCAGTATTTCTAATTTAGTACTAAATTGGGGATTTTCAATTTGTTCTTTTTCTAGCTTTTTCAATTGCATGTCCAATTCACTGACCTCCCTTCTCTCTGCTTTAATTAAGTATGCACTCAGGGATATAAAACTTCCCCTGAGAACTGCCTTTAGTGCATCCCACAAATTTTGGTATGTTGTTTCATTATTATCATTCTCTTGAATGAAATTATTGATTGTTTCTATAATTTCTTCTTTGACCCACCAATTTTTTAGGATTAAATTGTTTAGTTTCCAATTAGTTTTTAGTCTATCTTTCCATGGCCCTTTATTGCATATAATTTTTATTGCATCATGATCTGAGAATGATGCGCTTACTATTTCTGCCTTTCTGCACTGGATTGTGAGGTTTTTATGCCCTAGTACATGGTCTATTTTTGAGTATGTACCATGCACTGCTGAGAAGAAAGTAAATTCCTTTTTATCCCCATTCAGTTTTCTCCAGAGATCCATCATATCTAGTCTCTCTAAGATTCTATTCACCTCCTTAACTTCTTTCTTGTTTATTTTGAGGTTAGATTTATCGAGTTCAGAGAGGGGGAAGATTAAGGTCCCCCACTAGCATAGTTTTGCTATCTATTTCTTCCTCTAATTCCTTTAACTTCTCCTCTAGGAATTTGGATGCTATACCACTTGGTGCATATATATTAAGTAGTGATATTGCTTCATTCTCAATGGTGCCTTTTAGTAGGATATAGTTTCCTTCCTTATCTCTTTTAATTAGATCTATTTTTGCTTTTGCTTTATCTGAGATAAGTATTGCTACCCCTGCTTTTTTTACTTTAGCTGAGGCATAATAAATTTTACTCCAACCTTTTACCTTTACCCTGTGGGTATCCCTTTGTTTCAAATGTGTTTCTTGAAGACAGCATATTGTAGGATTATGGTTTTTAATCCATTCTGCTATCCGCCTCTGTTTTATGGGAGAGTTCATCCCATTCACATTCACAGTAATGATGACTATCTGTCTCTTCCCTTCCATCCTATTCCCTCCCCTGTTTATGTTTTTGTTTCTTCCTTCTCCCTTCCCCTCCTTGAAGTTTTCCCTTTTGACCACCCCCTCCCTCAGTGTTCCCACCCAGTGACCCCCCTTCTTAACCTACCCTCTCCCCTTACTACTATTTCCCTCCCTTATAATCCCTCCCTTTAGTCTCCTCCTTTTCACCCCCCCCTTACCCTCCCACTATCTATAGGACACAACAAATTTTTATACTTATCAGAGTAAATTACTCCCCGTTTGATTCCAAACCAATGAGAGTAAATTTCAAACAATGCTCCTCTCCCTCCCTCCAATTCCTCTATTTAATGAATTTATGTGTCTATTCACGTTAGATTCTTAAACTTCACTGATTAATTTGATCCTTCTTTGAACCAGAACCAGTGAGAATAGTGTTTAAATGATGTTCCTCTCCCTCTTACTTTCCCTTCTTCTAGAGTGTGTTTTGATGCCTCTTCAGATGGCATATTTTACCTTTTCCTAGCTCATCCTTTCCTTTTTCCCATTACAGTACCATTGATCCCCTTAATAGTCTTTTTTTTTTTAGACTCCATGTTAGTGCATTCATACCCACACCCTCTAAGTATAACCCTTTTGCAGGTCATGATAATCATAGAGATTTCAAATATTGACAGTTATCAGCTCCACATATAGGGATGTGAACATTTTGCTCTTGTTGCATCCCAAGTAATGAGCTTGTGTTTGTGGGTGTGGGTATGTGCACTTCTGCATGTGTGAGTCTATGTTACCCTTGTTTACCTTTTTATGTTCTTCTGGAGTCTTGTAATTGGAGATCAAATTTTCCATTGAGCTCTGGCTTTTTCATTAGGAAAGTCTGGAAGTCCCTTACTTCATTAAACGTCCATCTCCTTGCCTGAAAGATTATGCTCAGTTTTGCCGGGTAGTTAATCCTTGGTTGTAGTCCTAGCTCTCTTGCCCTACGAAATATCAAATTCCAGTCCCTCCACTCTTTTAATGTAGAAGCTGCTAGGTCCTGTGTGATCCTAACTGTAGTTCCTCGATATTTGAATTGTTTCTTTTTGGCTGCTTGTAGAATTTTTTCTTTAATCTTATAATTCTGGAATTTGGCTACTATATTTCTTGGAGTTTTCAGTTTGGGATCTCTTTCAGGAGGAGTCCGGTGAATTCTATCAATAGCTATTTTATCTTCTGATTCCAGGACCTCAGGACAGTTTTCTTTGACAATCTCTTGGAGGATGTTGTCTAGACTGCTTTTCTCATCATGGCTTTCTGGTAGACCAATAATTCTTAGGTTGTCTCTCCTGGATCTGTTCTCTAGGTCAGTTATTTTTCCAGTGAGATATTTTACATTTTCTTGCAATTTTTCGATCATCTTGTTTTTTTCGATTGACTCCTGCTGCATCATAGAGTTCTGAGTTTCAGTTTGGTTGTATCTAATTTTTAGTGAATTATGGTCTTCAATAAGTTTTTGAAGTTCCTTTTTTAGGGAGGTATTTTCTTTTTCCAAGTTGGTCATTGCCTCCCTGATTTGGTCTTTAAAATTTTTCTTAAGCTCCTCCAGGAATGCTATTTGGGCTTGAGACCAGATCATGTTTCCTTCTGTGGTCTCTGGTGTGGGCAGAGAGTCTATATTGTCCTGTGTGTTTTGTTGTTCTTGCCCTGCATAGTATGCTCGAATAGACTTTCTTGCCTTCCCCTTCTCCTTTTCAGCTTCCTTCCTTCCCATTGTGACTTCCTGTTTCTTAGTGTCTCAGGCTATGAGTTTGGGGCCTGATCCTTGACTTTGAATACCTCTGGGTGGCTAGTTTATGGCTAAGTCAGGGAAGTCAGTGAGGAATGTAGATGTGTAGGTGGGGTTGAGTCTGACCACTTCAGATTTCTGCCTCTATACCCCTGGGCTATAAGTAGTCTTTTGTTGGTGAGGTGAGGTGGGGCTAGTTGGGTCCCCTCCCTCTCTTCTCTTCAGATTCCTGGCTGTCTCAGTTACACCCTTTCTTGGAGATTCTCAAGCCTGAGGCTATTTCCATTAACTTGGGATTTCAGTCTGGGTGGGAGACTTATCTTTGGGTTTTCTGCTTCATGAAGGAGGGATGGGAGGATCGGAGCAGCTAGAATTTACTTTGCCATTCCAGCCCCTGTATCATACAGGCAGGCAGTTTCTAAATTTCCAGGCTGGGGGCTGAATGCAGCCTGAGAAGCCACTCTCTCCACTGGGGGCCCGATTCTCCTACCTGGCTCCAATGATCCGTTCCCTCTGCGAGATGACTGCGATTCGTCCTTGGTAAGTCTGCAGGCTGGGGCTTTTTCTCTCTCTGGTGTAGTCTGCTTGCCTGCTCTTAGGTCTGAGCTGTGCAGACCCCACGCGCTCTGCGCTCGACCTGTGCGGGCACACTGGGCAACCTCCTGGGCTGGACTCTGCCACACTCTGTCTTCACTGGGCTTCGTCACTCCGGAATCTGCTCAGATTTACCCTTTTGGACTTAGTGACAGAGGAGCTCAGCGAGGTTACTGCTTCCTTTCCACCATCTTGGCTCCGCCCCCCCTTGGTTTAAAATTTTATCTATCTATCTATCTATCTATCTATCTATCTATCTATCTACCTATCATTTATCTATTTTTAGTTTGCAACATTCACTTCCACAAAATTTTGAGTTCCAAAATTTCTCATCTCTTCCCTCCCCATCCCATGATGACCCCTTCCCCTAGTCTGCCCTCCCTTCTATCACCCTCCCCCTTCTCTTATCCCATTTCCCTTCCTTTTTCCTGTAGGGCAGGATAGATTTCTTTACCCCATTGCCTGTATATCTTATTTACCAGTTGTATATAAAAACAACTTTTAATATTTGTTTTTAAAACTTTGAGTTACAGATTCTCTCCCTTCCTCCCTCCCCATCCACCCTCATTGAAAAGGCAAGCAATTCAATATATGCTATATATTTGTTGTTATGCAAAACACTTCCATAATAGTAATATTGTGAAATACTACCTATATTTCCTTGCGTTTTATCCCACCCCCCCCATTTATTCTGTTCTCTCCTCTGATCTTTTCCTTCCCCAAGAGTGTTTGCTTCTGATTATACTTCCCCAATCTACCCTCCCTTCTATCACTCCCCCCTCTTTATCCCACCCCACTTTCCTATAGGATAAGGTAGATTTCTATACCCAATTAAGTGTGTATGTTATTCCCTACTGAAGCAAAATCTGATGAGAGTAAGGTTCATTCATTCTCTCTCACCTCCTACCTCTTCCCTGCCATTGTTAAAGCTTCTTCTTGCCTCTTTTATGTGAGATAATTTACCCCATTCTACCTCTCTGTTTCTTCTGCTCCCAGTACTTTTCTCACCCTTAATTTAATTTTTTTATATATCAACCTTTCATATTCAACTCACCCTGTGTCCTCTGTCTATATATATTTTGTCCAACTTCCCTAATACTGAGAAAGATTTCATGAGTTACAAGTATTGTCTTTCAATGTAGGAATTTAAACAGTTCAACTTTAATGAGTCCCTTATGATTTCTCTTTCCTGTTTACCTTTTCATGCTTCTCTTAAGTCTTGTATTTAAAGGTCACTTTTTCTATTTAGCTCTAGCTTCTCAAGAATGCATTAAATTTTTCTATGTCATTGAATATCAATTTCCCCCCTAATCAATTGCACTCAGTTTTACTGGGGAGGTTTTTCATTTTCTTGTGATTTTAATTTTCTTATTTTTAATCCATACTCCTTTGACCTCTGGAATATCATATTCCAAGTTCTTCAATCCCTTTATGTAGAAGGGCCAAATCTTTTGCTATCCTGACTATGTTTCCATGATACTTGAATTGTTTCTTTCTGGCTGCTTGCAATATTTTCTCCTTGACTTGGGAATTTTGGGATTCAGATAGAATATTCCTAGGGTTTTACTTTTGGGATTTCTTTCAGGAAGTGATTGGTGGATTCTTTGGATTTCTATTTTATCTTCTGGTTCTAGAATATCAGGTCAGTTTTCCTTGAAAATTTCTTGAAAGATGATGTCTAGGATCTCTTTTTGATCCTGACCTTCAGGTAGTCCAATGATTTTTAAATGATCTCTCCTGCATCTATTTTCCAGGTCAGTTGTTTTTTCAGTGATATATTTCACATTGTCTTTTATTTTTTCATTCTTTTGGTTTTGTTTTATAAGTTCTTGATTTCTCATAGAATCGTTAGCTTTCATTTGCTATATTCTAATTTTTAAGGAATTATTTTCTTCACTGAGCTTTTGGACCTCCTTTTTTTCTCTTGGCCGATTCTGCTTTTTAAAGCATTCTTCTCCTCATTAGCTTTTTGGATCTCTTTTGCCATTTGGTCTAGTCTATTTTTAAGGTGTTATTTTCTTTGGTATTTTTTGGGGTCTACTTTAGCAAGCTGTGTAGTGGCAAGCACCCCAACATCCCCAGGGTGGCTGCCAACACAGGTTCTTAGATCTGCTTTTCAAAAGGAAAGCAACTCAAAATCGGTTAACAAGCTTAATTTAATCAAACAAACATATCATTTACCTAGTTCAGGGGAAAAAGATCAGCACCCTGAACTTCAGAGTATATAGACAGAAGTTTCAAAACAGAGAAACGGACAGATCAAACAGACAGGCCTCCAAACAGTTTTCAATACCAAAATCACAGTTACCAGAGAGAGAAGCATCAAAATCTGGGTTTTCAAAGCCGGGGGGCTCTCAATGGCTGCCCAGAGTCTCATCTGGTCAAATCACACAACACTTCTCAAAGTGAGCCCCAAAGCAAAGTCTCTCTTCAGGGTTTATATAGCCTTCTCCTGGCTCAGCGAATGTAACAAACTTCTTGACCCACTGTCCAAACACAGAGTATCAAGGTGTGGGCTTTCCTGAAAAACAAGTCTCCCACTACCTGCTCCTAGGGGCACTTTACCTAGGGGCAGGGAAGATCTTTAAATTTGTACTTCCATTACAAGCTATTGACCCAATTTTCATTATTTTTTTTCATCAGTCTCATTTCTCATCCCAATTTTTCCTCTACTTTTTACTTGAGTTTTAAAATCATTTTTGAGCTCTTCCATGTCCTGCCACCAATTCATATTTTTCTTGGAGGCTTTGGATTTTTTTTTTGCTTTTTGGAGGGCAATTGGGGTTAAGTAACTTGCCCAAGATCACACAGCTAGGTTTTTGTTTGTGTGTGTGTTAAGTGTCTGAGGCCGGATCTGAACTCAGGTCCTTCTGACTCCAGGGCCAATGCTCTACTCACTGCACCACCTGGCCACCCCAGAGGCTTTGGATTTAGGGGCTTTGACTTTGTTGCCTTCTTTTGGTTGAGTTTTGATCTTCTTTGTCACCAAAGTAAGATTCTATAGTCTGAATTATTTTTCTGCTGTTTTCTCATTTTCCCAGTCAATTACATGAATTTTTAACTCTGTTAAGGTGTGGCTCTGCTTCCAGTGTAGAGGGTGTACTGTCCCAAGTTTCAGGGATTTTGTGCAGCTGTTTTCAGAGATACTTCTAGGGACCTGTAAATTTTGCCAAGGTGGCATGATCTAAGTAGAGGTATTTGCTCCTCTCCTGGCCTGTGAGTGATCACAAGCACTCTTTTTCTGCCTTGGAAGCATGAGGAGTATTCCCTCTTCACCACCACCAGTTCTGCCATGAGAGTGTTCCTCCTTGCCCCAGGACCACCAATCACGACTGGGACCCAGATGCAAACATCAGCAAAGAAACAGAACCTTATTTCAGTACCAAAAAAGAGACTTCTATAATCCTCCTCCAATTGGAGGAGGTGCTCCATACCCCCACCATCTGTGGGCCAAGAGCTCCCAAATCAACTGCCAATGCCATCTCCCTGGGGCTGTGCTGGGGTTGGCATTTAACCATTTTCCTCTTTCACCCAGGGCTCGTAGACCTTTTCTGCTGACTTTCTAAATGGTGTTTGGTGTTTGTGGTTTGAGAAACCTGGAAACCACCATAGTTGTCAGTGATTCAGTTCCCTGAGGCCTGCTCTGGGTTCGCTGGGGCCTGGTCTATTCCAGTATGCTTTGCTGCTCTATCAGCCTGGGGCAACAGGATTTTCCTGTCTTCCTTCCAGGCTGTCTTAGGCTGGAAATTTTTTTCTCTTTGTCTTTTTGTGGGTTCTACTTCTCTCGAATTTGTTTGGAGTAATTTTTTGCAGGTATATGGAAGGGTTTGAGGGAAAGCTCAAGAGAATCCTTGCTTTTACTCCGCCATCTAGGCTCCACCCCCCATTTGTTTGTTTTTAAAATTAGCCCTATCGAAGTGATGTTTATATTCATCATACCCTCCAAAATTTCCTGACTTTTTTTTTAGAAGGAAGAAATAGTTCCTTTCAATAATCAGCTTAACTAAGTTCATTAGAAAAAGCTTACCTACTATGATATTTTGACTTTTGTGGGTATAGCATAGTATATGTAGGAAATTAAAATAATAGCTAATTATTACAAAGCAGGTTTAAAGCAAAAATATTGGTTAGTTTTAAGGAAAGTTAATATAATGGTTACAATAAAGTGTAAAAATAAATAGCAGAAAATTAAATTACTTCACTTCTTCAGGATGAAGGTGAAGCATTGATTAAAATATCTTGAATTTTCTTACCCTTAATTGCTCGTTAATTTTAGAACCTGTTTAATTTCTAAATTGCATTCACTACTGATTTGATTTATACCTTGAAATGTAAGAGGAAACTATAAAAGGAAACTCCACATTATAATATTTCTGTCCATTTGTGATCCATTTGAAAAGAGAGAAGCCCACTTCTCTTCATTTACTGTATTGCAGCTTATGTTAGCATTACCTTTTTTTTTTTTTTTAAAGCAATTGGGGTTAACTTGCTCAAGGTTACACGGCTAGTCATTGTTTATGCATGGGTGCTCATTTTCTGAGGCCGGATCTGATCTCGGGTCATCCAAACTCCGAGGCCAGCACTCTTACTCACTGCGCCACCTAGCCGCCCCTTTAGGGCAATTGGGGTTAAGTAACTTGCCCAAGGTTACACGGCTAGGTTTTTTTTTTTTTTTTTGTTTGTGTGGATTAAGTGTCGGAGGCCGGCTCCGAACTCAGGTCCTTCTGATTCCAGGGCCGGCGCTCTATTCACTGCGCCACCTAGCCGCCCCAGCATTACCTTTTGAAAGAGACATTGATCATATTTTTATTTTAAAATGTAAGTCTTATTTTTGTTCAAGCAATTGTATCAAACTTCTACTTTCATTGATTGTAAATAAAAAAGATCAATTTTGAAAGCCAATCTTCAAGGAACATATGAAATACCAAAGAGGGAAGTAAATAGGAAAATCTATATAACTGCATTAAAAGATCAATTTCTGTTCCTATGAGACCTTTATACATTTTAAAAATCCATTGCAAACTCATGAATTTAAGTGAGATTATTCTATTGTATTTAATTTAAAAGATTTAAATATTTATGAAAGGAAAAAAAGAGCCAACTAAAAAACAAGTTAATCACTACCTAGTCTCCTTCATTCCAATTGCCATGCATGCCTATCTGATGATTTATCAAAATGCAGGGGAAAACCATGTTCAGTTAATACTTATGGGTATCTAAAATGAAAGGTTAAGCTGTTCTTTTTGGGATAATTTAGGAGTAGTCATGTCTAGAATCTGTTAAACAGTCTCTTAATTCTTATTTCATCTCCGTAATTATTTTCTACTCTTTTTAGCACAGTTTCTTATGACTAAGCACATGGCGTGAGAAGCAGTATGGCTTAGTAGATGCCAAATTTTGTGACATGAAACCCAGGTTCAAATCTCTTAGTTCTGGTGAAGACCAAAGAGCGCTAGACCTGGAGTAAAGAAGACCTGAGTTCAAATTGGGCTTCAGACACTTACTACATGTGTGAACCTGGATAAGTCACTTAATGTCTGTCTGCTTCAGTTTCTTCAACTGTAAAATGGGGTTTATAATAATAGCTACTTCTTGGCCCTTTCTCTTCCTTCTCTCTCTTCTTCCTTTCCTTCTTTTCTTTCCTCTCTCCTTTTCTTCCTTTGTTCCCTCTTTCCTTCATTATTCCTTCTGTTCTTCCATCCTTCCTTTCTTCCTTCTTTCTTGCCTTGCTTTGCCATATAAGTCCTGAATGACTAAATAAGTCACTTAGTCTCCTAGGGACTCAGTTTTCTTCCCTTTAAAATGATAGTCTTGAACTTTGTAATTTGAGAACCCTTTTGACTCTTGCTCTGTGATTCTATGAACTTATTTTTTTAAGCAACTGGAGTTAAGTAATTTGGTCAAGAGCATATGGCCAGTCATTATTTATGTGTGGGTGCTCATTTTTTTAAACTAAACAAATGCTTTATTAACTTCTGGTTTACATCATTCATTTCCACCAGATTATGAGTTACATTTTCCCCCATTTTTCCCTACCCACCACCCCAGAATAGCAGTCCCACTAGATATCCCCTCATCCAATCTGCTCTCTCCCATATCTTCTCCCATACCCCCTTCGACTTTGCCATTAGGGCAAGGTGAATCCCTGAGCCCCAATGCCTGGACATCTTATGAAGCATTTAATTTTAAAACTTCGATTTTCAGATCCATTTCCTTCCTCCCTTGTCACCCACTCCCTCTGAGAAGATAAGCAATTCAGTATGTGTTGTACATGTATAGCTATGCAAAATATTACCATAGTAGATATATTGTAAAAGACTGCTTATATTTACCTCCCACCCATCTCACCTCCCACCTGGTCCATTCCCTACTTTGATCCTGTCCCTCTTTGACTGTGAGTACTTCCAACCTCCCCTCCCCCTAGAATGCCCTCCCCTCCATCATCCCCCATCTCATCCCTCTTTCCCCTACTCAGGAGAGTGAGTGAGGGTAAGATATTCCTTTTAGTATGTATGTGATTCTCTCCTTGAGCCAAATTCAATGAGAATATGCTTTTGCCTTTTTGCCTTCCTGTTCTTCCCCTCCCCTGCAACTACTTCCCCTTGCCTCTTCTACATGAGATAGTTTACCCTACCCTGTCTCTCTCCATCGCCTCAGGCCACTTTCTTCTCTCACCTCTTGACTTCACCCCTTAAGAATCATCGCTTCCTTGGGGCGGCTAGGTGGTGCAGCGAGCAGAGTACCAGCCCTGGAGCCAGAAGGACCTGAGCTCGGATCCGGCCACACACCCAACACACAAACAAAAACCCAGCCGTGTGACCCTGGGCAAGTCACCCAACCCCAATTGCCCTCCAAAAAAAAAAGAATCATCCCTTCCCGTCAAATTCAACCTGTGCCCTCTATCCATGTATACCTGTGAACATATGCCATGTTCTTCAATTATTTTCATAATGAGAAAGGTTTCATCAAACACAGTTATTGTTTTTCCATGTAGGAATGTAAATGGTCCACCTTTGATAAGTTCCTTTTGATTTCTTTTCCTTGATTACCTCCTCAAGCATCTCTTGCTTCTTGCATCTGAATGTCAAATTTTCTAT
The DNA here is from genome assembly GCA_011680675.1 of Gymnobelideus leadbeateri. Lineage (NCBI taxonomy): Eukaryota > Metazoa > Chordata > Mammalia > Diprotodontia > Petauridae > Gymnobelideus > Gymnobelideus leadbeateri. The sequence continues at coordinate 151,056 of WOXC01004875.1, forward strand.
TCAACTCTGGTTTTTTCATCAAGAATGCTTGAAAGTCCTCTATTCCACTGAATGACCATATTTTCCCCTGAAACAAGATACTCAGTTTTGCTGGGTAGGTGACCCTTGGCTTCAATCCCAACTCTTTTGCCCTCTGGAATATCATATTTCATGCTCTTCGATCCCTCAGTGTAGAAGCTGCCAGGTCCTGGGCTATTCTGATTGTGTTTCCACAATATTGAAATTGTTTCTTCCTGGCTGCTTGTAGTATTTTCTCCTTGATCTGGGGATTCTGGAACCTGGCTATAATATTCCTGGGAGTTTTCTTTTTGGGATCTTTTTCAGGAGATGATCAGTGGATTCTTTCAACCTCTATTTTGCCCTCTGGATCTAAAACATCAGGGCAATTTTCCTTGAGAATTTCTTGAAGGGTGATTTCTAGGTTCTTTCTTTGATCATGGCTTTCAGGTAGTCCAATAATTTTTAAATTATCTCTCCTGGATCTATTTTCCAGTTCAGTGGTTTTTCCCATGAGATATTTCACATTGCCTTCTATTCTTTCATTTGTTTGGATCTGTTTAATAGTATCTTGATTTCTCATAAAGTCATTAGCTTCCATTTGCTCCAGTCTAACTCTGAAGGAATGAATCTCCTCATTGAGCTTTTGAGATTCTTTTTCCTTCTGGCAAATTCGACTTTTTAAGGCATTCTTCTCCTCATTGCCTTTCTGAGCCTCTTTTGCCTTTTGAGTTAGTCTATTTTTTAAAGTGTTATTTTCCTGAGTCAGGCTGTTGACTGTCATTTCATACTTTTCTTGCATCTTTTTCATTTCTCTTCCCAAATTTTCCCCCACTTCTCTTATCTGCTTCTTAAGGTCCTCTATGGCCTGTAGCCAGCTTGTATTTTCATTTGGGGCTTTTGGTGCAGGAGTTCTGACCTCACAGTCCTCCTCCATGCTTTGAGCCTCTTTGCCCGTAAAATAGGAGTCCAATGTTGAACTTTTCTGTTTATTTTGTTTAGTTTGCCTAGGCATGTTGCAATCAATTACTTGATTTTGGGGCTTGTTGCCACAGTAGGACTCTGCCACCAGACAGGGGAGCTTCTGCCCAAACATGGGGTCTTCCCAACTTCTGCCAGTTGGGTGGCCTATGTAAAGCCTCCACCCACTCTGGCAAATTGGGTACTCACCCCTAACTCCCCCCCCCAGACCACAATCCAGATCCAGGCAGTTTAAAGCAAGAGGCATTAACCCCCAGACTGATTGCTGGATCTCCCTACAGTTCGCAGACCAGGAGCTAGAGCCACTGCTGACTCTGCAAAATGGCTTCTGTGCTGCTGTTTCTTCAGCAGCTTTTTGCCCCCAGGGGAGGAAGCCATGTGTTCCCCAAATACTGGTCCTGAAGTCCATAGGGCATTAACCTCTCACTTTGTCCTAGGCATATCTGTGCTGATAATTCTGGAATTGCCACAATTGCTGGTGTTCTGGGGTCCCTCCAGCCGGCTGAAGGCCCAGCCGCCCTGGGGCTAAAACTGGGGACCTAGGCTCAGCTCTGTGTGCTGTGCTGTTGGTTCCCAGCTCGCTGTGCTGCCTGCTCTCAGAGTGCTGTGCTGGCCGCTCCCTGCAGGGCTGCTGGACTGTCCTCAGCAGGAGGTTAGCTTCTCTGTGCCGTTCTGTTGGTGCTGTGGCTCCAGAAGTTGTTCGGAGTCCCCTTTCACATTATTTGAAATTTGTGTGGGGCAGAGCACATTGGAAATGCTGTTTCTACTCTGCCATCTTGGCTCTGCTCCCTGGGTGCTCATTTTCTGAGGCTGGATTCTATCCCGGGTCATCCCAACTTCGAGGCTGGCGCTCTTACTCACTGCGCCACCTAGTTGCCCCAATTCTGTGAACTTATAAACTTCCATTAGTAATAGTTATGTTAAAGCAAGATAACTGAATTAGCCCATGAAACTCAAACTTCTGCTAGACTAAGATAGACAAAAGATTTTCAGTATCATAGGTCTTTCATGAAGAGTATAAAAGCTGATTTTGTGCCTTTTCTTCATTGTCCAATAGCTTTTGTCAAGATTCCAGAGTCATATTAACATCTGTGAGAGTTGAAGGAAGATAATGGAAACTAACACAATCCAGAAAGCATTTATTAAATATTTTTGTGCATGTACTATTGTTCTGGGGACTACAGATTCAAAGACAAAAGTTTAGGCAGTTCTTGTCTTCAAAGAGCTTACTTTCTCCATGGGGATCAGCATGGTTTTTGACTTTCTCCAGTAGACTTCCCTTACCAGTGTAAAACCAGGTATAGTAAAAGTGGATAGTAATAGTTGATACCCCCTCTGGGATTAACAAAGTAGAATGGTAGAAAATGAATGGGATGAGATATTGGTAAGAAGTTCATAGAAGAAATTGATTGTGTGAGATAAATGGAGTAGGAAGACAAATGATGGCAGGAAGGGGAGTGATGGAGGTGTAATTGCTAAGTGTAATCATGGACTAATCCACTGCCCATTCAACAGATTGTCATAGTATAGGGATCAGTCAATTAATCAACATTTGTTCAATGCCCACAAGGGGCAGCTAGGTGGCACAGTGTATAGAACACTGGACCCAAAGTCAGAAAGCTGTTGCTGTTGTCATTCAGTCGTTTCAGTAACGTCTGATCCTTTGTGACCCCATTTGGGGTTTTGTGGTCAAGATACTGGAGGGCATTGCCATTTTCTTCCTCAGCTCATTTTACAGATGAGGAACTCATGCAAACTGGGTCAGGTCATGTGCCCAGGATTACACATCTAGTGTGTGGATTTGGCCTGATGAGGATGAATCTTCTGGATTCCAAGCCCAGTGCTCTATCCATTGAGCCACATAGAGTCGAAGTGCAAAGCTGTGGGACCATGGGCGTCATTTAACCTTTGCCTGCATAAAACTAGAGAAGGACATGGCAAATCCCTCAACTATCTTTGCCAAGAAAATTCCATGGATAATTGGTTCCCATAGTCATGGAGAGTCAGACAGACCTGACTGACTGAACAACAAGCTAAGTACTGTATATCATCCTCCCTCCATTTGGTTTTATTCCTTAGTTTTGTTTTGTTTTGTTTTCCATAATGTGGATCCTGAGATCAACTTTCTGAGTGATGAGGGATTTCGCTCAAGCTCTCAATGTAGGGGGTTTTATTCAATGAGCATGGCCTCCACTCTGGAGGACCTGAGGATCTCTATGGCACTTGGATTTAGCACAATCTCCTCTGTAGTAGTGGCAAACACTTGATGAACATGTCGTCTCCCTCATGTATGCTTTGATTAACATTCATAAGCCAGGGCTTTGGGCCATTTATCCTTCTATTATCCTTTGCTATATACCTGGCTCACTCATTTTTTCTCATCCTACATTTCCTAGGTGATATCCTTTATGCCATTTCTCACATGTAAATCATTGAGAATAAGCTACAACTTACTTGCACATATTATGTGCCCCTCTAGTATTTTTTGAGTTGCCTGAAACTGACTGGAAATTATAGTGTTCAATGCTTCAGAGGCAATATAGTACCATCTGAGGAAGACTAATGTAATATAATTTTTTTAAAGTTGCTATTATGTGCCAGGCTCTGTACTAAGTACTTTTTAGAAATATTATTGGATTGTAAACTCCATGAGGGCAGGTACCTTTTTTTAGATATTTTATTCCCAGCATTTAGCACAGTGCCTGATACATAAAAGACACTTGATACATGTTTATTGCTATTATCTCATTTAATCCTCACCAATAATCTGCAAGATAGAGAGAGATAGCAAGAACAACAACAAACCAGCTGTTATTATCCTCATTTTACAGGTGAGAAAACTGAGACAAACAGAGGTTAAGTAGCTTCCCTCAGGTTCTACTGCTAGTAAATATCTGAGACCAGATTTGAACTTGAGACTTCCCTAGAAGATGCCCCAGTGCTCTGTCCTCTGCAGTATGTAGCTACTAACTGCTACACAAAAAAAGATATTCTAGTATTTTACATTTCTAAGAATAACCAAATAGACAGGTTGAGAGGTTTCTCCAGCTTTTAACCTTACTGGTACCTAGAGAAGAATGTGGGTGCATTAATTTGGCAAAAATGTACAGAAATACAAGGAATCTGTTCCCTTCTGGTCCATTTATCCCCAAACCAGTATAAAACTTGCTATTGTTGTAGGGAAACAGAGTGGAGTGAATGGCAAGGAGAAAACATTTTCTCATTTCCTTAGTCTTCATCAATTGTGGTTTAGACCAGGTGTAAAATTAAATTTTTTGTAAGAACTTCAAATAATATATTGCTACATAGTTAGTACTTCAAGCATCTCTGATTTCCTCAGTATAGGGTTTCCCTTCAGTCGCACAGAGGACTCCTAGACTTGCAGTCAGGAAGGTGTGAGTTGATTCATGCTTCAGACATTTATTAATTTTCTGACTCTGGGCATGGCAGTTAAAGTCTTTCATTCTCATTTTCTTCACCTGTCAAAATAAGGATAATAATAGGACCTATTTCCCAGGGTTGTTGTGAGGATGAAATGAGATAATGTAACAAAGTTCTTTGCAAACCATAAAGCAGTGTATAAATGCTAGCTATTTCCACTGTGTAGCACCTGACTGGCATTTAGTAAGCATTTAATAAATGCTGGTTGTCTAGCTGATAACTCTTCAATAATTTAATGCATATTTTCTCTCTTTTTGAATAACATTTTATTTTTTCCAATTACATGTAAAAAACTATTTTAGCATTAAAATGAATTCTAAATTCAGTACATATTTTTCAAGAGATGATCAAATAAATGAATCACTCTAGTGATTAACAGCCTGGTGATGAGCCTCCCCAAAGTCAGCTAAGCAGGTCACCAGAAGCCATATAGTCCTGCACTCAAAGTCTTTTGAGAAAGGTAGGGTATACCTAAGTTCCATTTCATTGGTATAGCCTTTGAGAACCAAGGGTTAGGTCTATTGAATGATAATTAATCATTGTAGCACCAATATAGGTCAATGCTGCATATAAACCAAGACTCCACTGGATCTGTGCTCTTATGGAAGTGTATACACCTGAAAGCAAGAAATTCTGTATTGCAAATCACATAAATCTATGCCTAACTATCCTATGTAAGTCTTGCCTCTCTTCTCCCATAAATTTACAGCTGGAAGGGACCTTAAAGTTTCTCTAATCTAAGCCAGTCATTTTACTGAATGAGGAAACTGAGGTCTAGAGTGGCTCAGTCATTCAGGTAGTAAGTAGGAAGGGTGGGACTTGATCCCAAGTCCTCTGATTACAAATTCATCAATTTTTCAACCACATCATGCTGCTTTTTTTGTACATAAGGACTTCACATTATTTTAAGATTACATTGATACTAATGGTTGAGATTTAGTCAAAAGACAATGGAGAGGCCTGTGGTGGACATGAGCAGTCTCAATATGACAGTTAAGGTGGTTGTTGTTTGTTTTTCCTTCTGGAAGAGGGCTATAATATCAGGGAGATGATGCCATGACATGAAAGTGAATTGGATGTAAGTGAGGGAGAGTTACACACAGTCACCAGCCTCACCTTTTCCTCCAGAGTCATCTGGGTCCAATGGCAAGGTATAGATCAGGAGGCCTGGAGATGGCCCTAGATGCACTGGGACACCTTGAGCTTTTCATGCCAAGGTCTTTAAGTGGTCTCAGTTTCACTGAGGCAATGCCCAACCAGTAATTAAAGCATGAGGCAGAGAATGGTCTCTTTTACCTATTTAAAAAAATCAATTTGGGAGGGGAAGACCCTCAGAGTTTCTGGGCAAAATAGAAAAAAAAGTTACTATTTACGTTTACTCTGAACCAGTCTGGGCTCAAACAATGACCAAGTGGGGTTTGGTCTGAGACCTATTTTTGACTAATCAATGAAAGTCTGAGTTATTTGGATTTAAGGCATGGTCCTTAAGAAAGAAGTTTAGCTCTTAAAATCTAAGGTATCTTGCAAGATTTCAGAGATCAAAATTTACATTCGTTTAGGCTGAGCACCCACAGGTAAGGGTATGATACCTTAGTGTGATATTTGTATCTCATTTAGTCAAAGATTTCTAAGGTTTTCTCTCTTTAAGGGCAGGGCCTATCTTTTCGTTGTTATTTTTTTTAATTAGGCAAAAAAGGGAAATAGTATTAAGGATATCAGAAAAATGTATGATAAGGGAAAAAAGATGTATTCATCATATAATAAGGACAAGGGAATACTTTTTAGTTGGTCAGTTATTTTTAGTCATGTCCAACTCTGTGTGATATCATTTGAGGTTTTCTTGGTAAAGATACTGGAGTGGTTTGCTATTTCCTTCTCCATCTCATTTTACATATAAGGAAAATGACACAAACAGGGTTAAGTGACTTACTCAGGGTCACAGAGCTCATAAGTGTCTGAGGTCAGATTTGAATTTAGGAAGTTGAATCTTCCTGACACCAGGCCTGGCACTCTCTCATTGTGCCACCTAGATGCTGCCAGGGAATACTACATAGCATCTTTTTTATTTTTATTTTATCAAATGCTTTATTAACTTTTAGTTTACACCATTAATTTCTGCAAGATTTTGAGTTACAAAAAAAAGCTGGAGCCTCGAGGAAGTCCTGTTTTGTACTCCTCCATCTTGACTTTGCTACATACCATCTTTTAACAGGAATCATATTTGATTCTTTCAACAGACCTTTCTCTAATCACAAATACGCTGACTGGATTTATTCCTTAGAGTTTAACATGTATCTACCCCTTTATACTCTTCCTGTCTCAGTAATTCTGACCCTTAGCTGCTGAACCCCCTTCTCCATCCTCATTTACCCACTCCTTTACTTCTGTCCTTTTATGCTAGAACCAGACTTCCCCATTTCCCTGCAACAGAAATCAATTTCCTTTAAAAGGGAAGAAAGCTATTCCTAGGCCTGATTGTCCCCTGCTTCCCTTGGTGCAATCTCCTGGACACCTAAAACTTCCTACACAGGAGGAGTTAGGAGCTCTCCAACTTGATGGATTTCTGAAGACCACACACTTCTCTGCTGACTAGACCATTTTCATATGGAGACATGAGCGTCCATGTTTACAAAAGGTAAGGATATTGTATCCTTGTTACATAAAAATTGTTGTATTAGGGCAAAGTAACTTTCTTTTGTTGTATTAGGGCAAAGTAACTTTTTTTGCTAACTGTTCAATGGCTTATGGGTGCTTCATTTTGTCCCAACATTGAACCTGAACTAATAAGGTCCAAACATCAGGCCTGCACCTAATACCCCTTCAACATACCCTGCCTCTCTAATGCCCATCTCCTTGCCAAGATAAATCCCATTACAGGCACCCTTGATCCAAACCCCTCCTGTCTTTTCCAACAGATTGCTCCTTCCATTACCCCATTTTCTTTTCTTTCATTTCTTTACCTACTGTCTCCTTCTCTGCTGCCTACAGACACATCCATGTCTCTTCCATTCTTGAAAGACCCTCAGCTGATCTGATCATCGATGCTATGGGAGGTACTTTCTCTCTCCTTTATTTCTTCACCAAATTTGAGAAAGCCAACTACACTAGTTTGCCTACATTTTCTGTCCTCTCTAAATCCTCACTCCAAACTTACCAAACATCTCTTACATGCCAAATCAAATGGCTTTTTCTCTACTCTCTTTCTTACTGACCTCTCTGCAGCCTTTAACAACAACAAACAACAATAACAACTATTAGGGGTAGCTAGGTGGCGCAGTGAATAGAGACTGGCCCTGGAGTCAGAAAGACCTGAGTTCAAATCCAGTCTCAGATACTTACTAGCCGTGTGACCTTGGACAGGTCACTTAACCCCAACTGCCCTTCCAAAAATAAAATAAAATACCATCAAAAAAGTTAAAAATGTTTGAAGTGTAACAGCTTTCATTTCTAGAATATTCCATTATCCAAAATGGCTCACGCCCTCATAAGTTGTTAGGAGAGAATTCACAGGGTGCTAGCATGATGTTTTTGTTTTTGTTTTGTTTTGTTTTTTTAAGGAAACCAGATGTAAAACCTATTGATATTTATAATGAATTATAATTCTGCAAGTTTAAGAAAAGAGAAAATATTCTCTCTTTTCTAGTCAGAACCTAAGGTTTGGTTTTGGCTTATTATACTGCAGTTGATAAGTAATGTAGTATATTGCTAGAGAGCCAGATATGAAGCCAAGACCTGGATTGAAGTCCTGCTTCTGATCAATACTTCCTGTGCAACCCCTGGTAAGTTGCTTATCTTCTCAGTGGTCTTTGCAACTCTCTTAGGCTCTAAATCACAGAGAATGTTGCTGATCTTTGCAAGAATCAAAGGAATTTTTTTCCTGGGAAATCTCTATGCCATTGCAATCACAGGTCGAGTCTCTACCATTCTCTTTCTTGCTGTGAAGATCAATGTGTAGAGTCCCTGGGTCAATAAGAGGGAGGAACTCAGGCATCTACCAGTCAGGGAATGAGGGAATTTAATGCCTGAAAGCATCTCCACCAGAGCTCCTTGGCAAGCATGTGTGTTGTTTTGGTTTGGTTTGGCTTTTCTTCATGAATATGACTTGAGAGAAGGTGGTCCAGGATGCTTACTTGTTATTTTCCAACCTGCCGCAGATGTTGATGTCCTCCACATGTGAGGCACAAGGTCCCTCCACTACTATAGACTCTTAGAAGGATGCTCATACATATTAAAACCTTGGTGTAGCCATTTCTCTGAGTACTGCCTATCATGTGATACCTGGACCTTTATCTAACATCTCATTTGCACTTTATTTTAAACAAGTGCTTTTCAATCATTTAAAAACTCGATAAAAAAAAAGTCCTAAAAACATAGCTTGATGGAGTGAATTAAAGTCCCTTCTTTCCTTGGCCTTAACAGGGTGATTATTGTTGTAGTGGTGGTGGTCATTAAATGATTTATATATGTATATATGTGTGTGTGTATGTATATATGTATATATATACACACACATATATAGATAGATAGATGGATAGATAGATATAGATATAGATATACCTGTACACACACACACACACACACACACACACACACATTTGTAATGGTTACAATTCAGTTCACTTAACAGACACAGCTGACTGGTGGAGTGCATAGAGCACTGGATCTGCAGTAAGGAAGACCTGAGTTCAATTTCAAGCTGAGCCACTGGGCAGGGCCCTTAACTTCTCCCCTACTTGGTTTCATTAAAGTGAAGAAAATAATAGGCCCTACCTCCCAGAATTGTTATCAAGATCAAGTGAGATAATATTTGTAAATTGCCTTGCAAACCTTAAAGTACTATGTAAATGGTAGTTTTCATCATCATCACTATACTAAGAGACCCCGGGAATTAGTAAGTGTGCTACTGTGCCTGACACTTTTGTTATTGTTGTTGTTCACTTGTTTCAGTGGTGTCCAACTCTTCTAGATCTCAGTTGGGGTTTTCTTTTCACTGACCTAATGACAATACTGAAGGCTCTTTTAAAGCTCATATTCACAGCACTCTGGCCAATTCCTGGCAATGAAAAGGTAGCAAACAGTATGCCAGTCTTCTGCCCTGACTAGTCTAGTGAAATCAAAGTATTACTAACCTAAAAACCTTAACATCATGACCTTCCTTGCTTCCCACAAGAGATCGTTAAGATAAATAATCACCGGGGAACCAGTTTTTTTTTCATACAAAAATGAGAAAAGATTATTCTTTAAAATATGGAAGGATTATACTTTGGGGGGTAGTATAGTGGGAGCATGGAGAAATGGAGGGAAAGAAAATTCCCATTGATTTGTTAAGGAAATGCTGGAATGACAAGGCAGAAACAATTTTAGACCGAAAACAATAAAGTGTTCTTACCATGCACGGTTGGCAGAGCTTTGGAAATATTTCTGTTATGTTAGACATTTTTATTACAGGTATCATAAGAGGTTTCTGTCAGTGGCAAAATATACATCAGCATAGAAACATCAACAATTTTATAAAAAAAAAACCATGTGAGACATAGAATTCCTTGGCATCAGTCAACATTTCATTAAAGTCCTACCCTCTTGGAACATACAAAAGAATTGCATGACCCATTCTCTGTCCTCAGGGGATCTGATATATGTGGCTAGGGAGGCTGGGGAGACAATGCCTATACAAAAGAAGTAGCAAGCAGTAGAAGAGTGTTAGCATTAAAATTTAAAATTGCCCAAGTCCACACAACTAGGTTTTTATTGGTGTGTGCGTTAACTGTCTGAGGTCAGATCTGAACTCAGGTCCTTGTGACTCCAGGGCCAACGCTCTACTCACTACGCCACCTAGCTGCCCCCTAGTTTCTTTTTTTGATCATGGTTATCAGGCAGTCTAATAATTTTTAAATTATCTCTACCCGGGAGTTATTTTACGGGTCAGTGAGAATGAGATATTTCACATTGCCTTCTATCCTTTCCTTTGTTTGGATCTGTTTAACAGCATCTTGATTTCTCATAAAGTCACCAGCATCCATTTGCTCCAATCTAATTCTGAAGTAATGATTCTCCTTAGTGAGCTTTTGAGATTCTTTTGCCATCTGGAAAATTTGGCATTTTAAGGCATTCTTCTCCTCATTGCCTTTTTGAGCCTCTTTTGCCATTTGAGTTAGTCTGTTTTTTAAGGTGTTATTTTCCTCAGTCAAGCTGTTTACTCTCATTTCATACTTTTCTTACATCATTCCCATTTCTCTTTCCAATTTTTCCTCCACTTCTCTTATTTGCTTCTTAAGGTCCTCTATGGCTGTAACCAGCTTGGATTTTTCTTGGAAGCTTTTGGTGCAGGAGTTTTGACTTCACTGTCTTCCTCCTGTTCCATGCTTTGATCCTTTTTTCCCCTAAAATAGGAGTGCAAATTTGGTTTGTTCTGTTTGCTTTGCTTCCTTTGCTTGCTCATGTTGCCACTCAATTACTTGACTTTTGAGCCTTTTGCCATAGTAGTATTCCGCTACCAGAAATGTGAGCTTCATTCAAAATGCTGGGTTTTTTGCAGCTGCTGGAGGTATTAGTTGGGTGCCCTCTCTGAAGCCTCCACATGCTCTGGCAGACTGCTCACTCACCCCAGCACCTCCACCCTAGACAGCAATCCAGATCCAAGGAAGTTAAAGCAAGGGCAATTACCCCTTAGACTGGTCTCTTGGTTCCCCTACAATCTTCAGTTCAGCGGCTCTGAAATAACGAAGAGGCAGTGGCTGCATGGCTGCAGTGCCTCAGCAGCTTCTTGCACTGGGTGCAAAGGTCAGATCGCACACTGAATTTCCATGGCCCTAAAGACTACACTGACCTCTCACTTTGTCCGTGGCATCTATGGGTTGATAATCCTGGAAACCACCACAGCTGCTGGTGATCTGAAGTCCCTCCAGCAGGCAGCTGGTCTGGTCACCCTGAGGCTAAAACCTCCAGCTGGAACTGGGCTGGGTTTGGTTCCCAGAGCACTGCACTGGCCACTTGCTGCCAGCCTGATGGGCTGTCCTCAGTTGGAGGTTAGCTTCTCTGTGTCATTGTGTGGGTTCAGTAGCTCCAAAGTTTGTTCAGAGTCACCTTTTATATGAATTGGGGTAGATGGGTGCTGGAGCCCCACAGAAGTCTTCTTTCTACTCCTCCATCTTCTGTATCTCAGTTTCTTTACTTGCAAAATGAAAGAGTTGGGCAAGACAATTTCTCTTGTCTCTAAAATCTGATGATTTTTTGATAGGAGTAGTTAAAGAGGCCTGCATTCAGTGATGTGTCTAATTAGTGTTTTGTTGAGTATTAAAAAATTAGATTGTTCTCCTTCACCTGTGTCTGTCCTGAATCAAAGGAACTGTTAATATTTCTAAATATTGTGGGGGCTTTTGGACGGAAAGTCATTTAATTAGTTGAGTCAAGATAGCTTCATGTAATATTGAGGGCAGAATAATAAGTATACCATACCATTGCCATTAATTGGCTTACAAGAAAATTGAGACTATGCGTGTGCATGTTGTATATGCTACATATCTATATCTATATATATCATTTTTATCAGTAGATACGTAGATTTTGATATTTATCTTTAAAATGTACACACATCATACACATACTAAAATAACATTGATTATTGGTCACATTACTGTTTTTAATCATAAAGTACATTTGGGAGGCAACATGGGGGCAAGTGTAGTCTAATATAATATGGACTTTTTTATAATTGTAATACCTCTTTTTCCCACCCAAGAGATCTGAATTTTCTCACCTATCAGGAAGAATAGGAGGAGTAGAGGCAGACCCAGAGGAATGCAGAAATGGGGTTTTCTTAATGAAGTAGTTCTTCCTATGGGTTGGGGCAATGGAGAGAGATGGGTACTCACTTATAATTTTATCTTCAAGCATCATCTACCCTTCCTCCTTCCTTAGCTGTAGATGCAGAGATCTGAAGAGAGCTGGAGCTATCCAACCCTTTGAATTTGATGGGACTACCATGTCTGGTCAGCAATCATTTTTCAAAATTTATCTCACTACTAGTTCCCTACATTCCAACTATTTGGATCATTTTTTTTTTGCCCTCCATCATTCAGAAAATGAAAGAGATTTGTGTTTTCAGGAACACACATACACAGATATTTTTGAACACACCACATCCCACAGTGTATGACCACAGTGACTTTTAGTAGATAAACTAAGGAAGGGAAGAAAGGATGGAAAAGAATCAGAGACAATCCCTTTACCAGGCCAAAGCCTGAGATTTAAGTTAGGATTTTATCGAGTGTTCCTACTATTTTAATAAGTGGGGTCTTTGAAGGCCAAACAAAAGTTTTAAAGGAAAGACTTTAACATTTAAATAATAAATGATCATAAAGATTGTCTATCCATGTTCAATTTATGTACTTGGAGCTCAGAAAAAATGCACTTCTCCAAATCACACATTGCAGCTAGCTTCCTCTGATCATTACACAGGACACCCAAAGAACTTGCCTTAGTAAATTTAAAGATGAGTTTAGCAATTGAGAAACATCTTCTTTTTTTATTAATAATAGTATTTATATATATATTTGAACATTTAATTTTAAAACCTCGAAATTCAGATCAATTCCCTTCCTCTCTTGTCACCCATTCCCTCTGGGAATATAAGTAATTCAGTATATGTTGTAGATGTCTAGCTATGCTAAACATTACCATAGTAGATATATTGTACAAGACAGCTCATAATTCCCTCCCACTCATCGCACCCCCCCACCTGGTCCATTCCCTACTTGATTCTGTCCCTCTTCTATAGTGGGTACTTCCAACCTCCCTTCCCCCCAAGGATGCCCTCCCATCCATCATCCCTCCTCTCATACCCCTTCCCCCTATTTTGCTGCAGGTTGAGAAATCCCATTTAGTATGTATGTCATTCTCTCCCAGAACCAAATTCAATGAGAATGTGGTTTTGCCTTTTTGCCTTCCTATTCTTCACCACCCTTACAACCACTTCCCCTTGCTTCTTCTACATGAGATAGTTTGCCCTACCCTGTCTCTCCCCATCTCCTCATTCGACTTTCCTCTCTTACTTCATAATTTCACCCCTTAAGTAGCATCCCTTCCCAACAAATTTAACCTGTGCCCTCTATCCATGTGTAACTGTAAGCATATATACACACATTCACATATGTATTCATATGACCACACACCCTTCTTCCATTATTTTCATAGTGAGAAAGATTTCCTCAGTCACAGTTATTGTTTTTCCATATAGGAATGTAAATAATTCAACTTTGATAAGTTCCTTTTGATTTCTTTTCCCCTGATTACTTTCTCAGGCATCTCTTGCTTCTTGTGTCTGGATGTCAAATTTTCTATTCAACTCTGGTTTTTTCCTCAAGAAAGCTTGAAAGTCCTCTATTCCACTGAATGACCATGTTTTCCCCTGAAACAAAATACTCAGTTTTGCTGGGTAGGTGACCCTTGGGTTCATTCCCAGCTCTTTTGCCCTCTGGAATATCATATTCCATGCCCTTCAATCCCTCAGTGTAGAAGCTGCCAGGTCCTGGGCTATTCTGATGGTGTTTCCACAATATTGAAATTGTTTCTTCCTGGCTGCTTGTAGTATTTTCTCCTTGATCTGGGGATTCTGGAACCTGGCTATAATATTCCTGGGAATTTTCTTTTTGGGATCTTTTTCAGGAGGTGATCTGTGGATTCTTTCAACCTCTATTTTGCCCTCTGGATCTAAAACATCAGGGCAGTTTTCCTTGAGAATTTCTTGAAGGGTGATTTCTAGTTTCTTTCTTTGATTATGGCTTTCGGGTAGTCCAATAATTTTTAAATTGTCTCTCCTGGATCTGTTTTCTAGGTCAGTGGTTTTTCCCATGAGATATTTCACATTGCCTTCTAATCTTTCATTTGTTTGGATCTGCTTAACAGTATCTTGATTTCTCATAAAGTCATTAGCTTCCATTTGCTCCAGTCTAACTCTGAAGGAATGAATCTCATCAGTGAACTTTTGAGATTCTTTTCCCACCGGGCAAATTCGACTTTTTAAGGCATTATTCTCCTCATTGCCCTTTTGGGCCTCCTTTGCCATTTGAGTTAGTCTATTTTTTAAGGTGTTGTTTTCCTCAGTCAGGCTGTTGACCCTCATTTCATACTTTTCCTGCATCCTTCTCATTTCTCTTTCCAATTTTTCCTCCACTTCTCTTATTTGATTTTTAAAGTCCTTCTTAAGGTCCTCCGTGGTCTGCAACCTGCTCATGTTTTCCCTAGGGCTTTTGGAGCAGGACTTCTGACCTCACAGTCCTCCTCTCTCTCTATGCTTCGATCGTTTTTGCCCCCAAAGTAGGAGTCTAAGGTTGCATTTTTTTGTTTAATTTGTTTCCTTTGCCTTGGCATGTTGCTACTTAATTACTTGACTTTTTGGCTTGTTGCCACAGTATGGCCTGGTGCCAGACAGGAACTTTCACCCCAAACATATGTGTGTGTGGGGGCAACTTCCGTTTCTGGCAAGCTGGAAACCCACCCACGACCTCCACCCCAGATCACAATCCAGATCCAGGGGGGTTAAAGCAAGAGCGATTACCCCCCAAGACTGATTGATGGCTCTCCCTATAGTTCCCAGGCCAGGAGCTGGAGCTGCCTCTGAAATCTGCAAAATGGTGTGTCTCCTCAGTGGCTTCTAGCCCCCAGGGGAGGAAGCCAACGAGTTCCCCAAATACAGGTCCCAAAGTCCATAGGGCACTAACCTCTCACTTTGTCCTAGACATGTCTATGTTGATAATTCTGGAGTTGCCACAGCTGCTGGTGTTCTGGGGTCCCTCCAGCTGGCTGCTGGCCCTGCCGCCCTGGGGCTAAAACCATGACTCAGGCGCTAGGCTGTGCTCGGCTCTCTGAGCTCTGTTAGCTGCCCACTCCCAGACCACTGCACTGGTCCTTCCTGCAGGGCTGCTGGGCTGTCTTCAGCGGGAGGTTAGCTTCTCTGTGTCATTCTGTGGGTGCTGGGGCTCCAGAAGTTTTTCAGAGTCCTCTTTTACATAGTTTGGAGGTGATCTGGGGAAAGAGTGGCTTGGATGCGCTGTTTCTACTCTGCAATCTTGGCTCTGCCCCCGAGAAACATCTTCTTATGAAAAGGAGCTCTATGTCTCCCAGGTCTCTGTAATAGAAAGTTGCAGACCACTTAAAATGCGATAGTGGACTTTATTTCTTATTGTTTCAGAAGGAATGTACCTTCTAGCCATTTTTAGTGCTTTTAGTGTCCCGTTATTCTTATAACATAGTCCATTTACTTGGTTGAAATATGTAGGAAATGTGTTTTGGATAGATAACAAATAAAGTTATATGTTATGGTCTTTATCCACCCCTACCACTTCCACAAATAAGCAACACTATACTTCAAGAATCTGTGACTTCAGTACCCTTCCCTAATACAGATTAGTACCTAATTTCTGTCCCTTAGGTTAGGATGATGCCTACTTCAGCAACCAACCTGCTAGTGATAAGCCTTCTCCAGTTTAACTCTGATCAAATGAGAAGATGAATGTGCTTTGAGAAAGGAGTCAATAATAAAGTTTTTTACCAATCTAGAGCCTGAGATTTGAGTAATGATTTTTATCAATTTCTCTTGCTAACCTAATAAACTGGGTCAAGACCAAACAAAAATCTTAAGCAAAAAGCTTGAATGTTTAAATATAAATTATTATAAAGCTCTATTTCCCTTGTTTTATGCAATTTTAAAGTATAAGATTGCATATATTCTTTGAAAATTTAAGTGGTGATGTATGTGTGTGTATATATATTTGTATGTATGTATATACATATATGTATGTGTGCACATATATGTAATTGTGCATGAAAATATTGTGTATGTGCAACATGCATTTATATATCTATACACAACTGTATAGGGCCCCATGGTTAAAGAGAGATAACCCATATGTGAAGGAACCATTACCACTTGCAGCAAAGACTATCCATATGTTTCTTAAAGGGAGGCAGAATAACCCTCTCTAGCCTCTTCTCCCCATCTTTCTCTAAAGGAGACTAATTCCTGCAGGGTGGGTAACCAAGAAGTTGGGGCCAGAGGCTACCACTCTGCCTCTCTCAGAGAGAGGGGGTACTGTATTATAATTTTGTCTATCTGCTCCCTTAAATTTTGTTAGTCTATGATCAGGTTTAATCTCAGTTATGATCTCACTGTTATCATTTGGGGGAAAGAGGGACCCTAATCTCTATAGCCAAAGTTTGACCTCTTTCCCACCAAATATCAGTTCCACAGTGAAAGCACATAGCAAATAGCAAAGAAGCCCATTTATCAAAAATCTAGCAAAACAGAAATCAGAGAAAGTATACATAGATTGATATGTACCAGACAATACAGAATGAAGGAGATATCACATTAGGAGTAAGATGATTTAATAACTAAGACAACTTAGCTCAACCAAGAGGGAGTTCTAGATCTCACCCAAAGAGAAGTTCTCCTATGATTCTAAAATAGCAATCTGTCACCAGGGACATGATGGAGACTAGAAGTATAAGTGTTCCCAGAACCTTTTTCTTTAGCAATCCAAAGTGGGGTTGGTGTTTTCCATATTCTCTCTTGAAGCTAGAGACCAGATGTGTCCAAAGCAACTCAAAGCTTGAAGAATCTCTAAAAAGACTGAAGAAGGCTACAATTCTCCTTCCCATAGCAACTCTGTTCCACTCCTCATGCAGGGCAGGGCATCCATCTCCATCAATGAAAAGAGTCCTTTATTAATGAAATTTTGGACTAGGGAGATAGAGATAGATAGATAGTAATATATATCACGATATTAATCAAGACATATCTATTAAGTATCTACTGTGTGCCAAGCACTCTGCTAGATCCTATGGACACAAAGGTAAAGAATTAATCAACCCCTACTCTCAAGTGAACTCATATTCTAACTGGAGGGGACAAATATGTATGTATATGAAATATATATTTGCAATGCATATACACACATTTATATAAACATGTGTAAACATCCATATACATAAAAGAGTATTGTGTATGCATTATTATTGTTGTTATTTGTGTTAGTAGCTAAGCTGGTCTTGGGAAGAGACTGATTCAAAACCTTGCTGGCTTGATAGGTAATTGTTAGAGTCTGCTAGAGTTTGTCCTTCACTTACATGGCTTTTAAGAACCTATGACTCCCTCTCTCTTCACCACCATGAAGCATTCATTAGAGGAGGATGTTAGTGGAGGGTGTTGTTATTATAGGAATAAGTTTACAATTGTTTGGTTTTCATATCAATAAGCCATGAAACCTATAAAGAGACTTATTTGATTAATTTCCAGTTGAGTGTTCATTTCCACATAAGAGGCTTTTTCAAAGGTGCATTGAATAGAATAAAACAAGCAATGGGACACGCAGAAGTATTTTTTTTCTGTTGTTGGAGGCACTTAGTAGTGGCAGGAAACAATCAGGTTATGTGGTTTCTTTTTTAAACCAATGTTTCAATTCTCTGAGATACCATTTTAAATCCTGTTTAATCTCTGTGTGAGTGACAATAAAACATCTGTTAAAGCATGAGGATCACTAAATAGATTCTTTGAATAAGCATCTGAGCAAGTTGTGTTTAGAAAATTCTTTCCAAATTTTAATTGTTCTTTTTTTAAGCAAGATATAAATTTGGTAGATGTGAAAAATGTTTGGTTGATCATTTCTTTTGTTCTTGGGAGAGTGCTAGGGGTTCAGAGGCAAAGGATAGAATAACTTGCTTTGCTTCTAGATTGTCTTCTCAAACCTGTCGCAGTCTTTCTAGCAATGCACCTTTGTTAAACTTCAATGCAGCAGATGCTTGATATCAATAAGGTGGTTACTTCCTCAGGTGATGCAGCTCACAACAATAAAAAGAAAACACATTCTTATAGTGTTTTCATAACTACATTGAAAAGAAATAGGTAGAAGTGTGATTACCCCCTCTTTACTTAGGAAGAAGAAATATCTTCAAAGAGGTCAGATGATTTGCCTAAGATCAGATAACTAATGTCAAAAAAGGTTTTGCATACAGAATCACAAAATATCAAAGTCAGAATTGATTTTAGAGGTTGTCTAGTCCAACCTTGAATGAAACAAGAATAGCATCATAATCTGGGCATAAAGGATGATACTGTAAGCAATCTGGGGAAAGCAAGGAATAGTTTACCTGTCAGATTTGTGGAGAGGGAAAGACTTTAGGACCAAACAAGAATTAGAGAGCATTTTAAAATGCAAAATGGATCATTTTGATTACATTAAATTGAAAAGCTTCTGTACAAAGCCAATGTAACCAAGATCAAGAGGGAGGTGGGAAATTGGGAAAGAATTTTTACAACCTATGTCTCTGATAAAGGACTCATTTCTAAAATATACAGAGATTTGAGTCAAATCTATAAGAATATAAGTCATTAATGTCTAATATGAATGTATTTGCAGACTATATGCTGTCGTGGGGGATGGGGGGAGGGAAATAAAGGAAATTTGAAAATCAAGGAACTATGGAATTGAATCTTGTTAACTGAAACTAAACTAATAAATTAATTAAAAAAAGAATACAAGTCATTCCCCAATTGATAAATGGTCAAAGGATATGAACAGGCAGTTTTCAGAGAAAGAAATGAAAGATATCTGTAAGAATATGAAGAAATGCTCTAAATCACTATTGATCTATTGATTAGAGAAATGCAAATCAAAACGACTCTGAGGTACCACATCTTACCAGCCAGATTGGCTAAGATGACAAAACAGGAAAGTGACAAGTGCTCGAGAGGATGTAGGCAAATTGGAACACTAATGCATTGCTGGTGGAGTTGTGAACTGATCCAACCATTCTGGAGAGCAATTTGGAATTATGCCCAAAGGGCTATAAATAATTTCATACACTTTGACCCAGCAATGCAATTTCTAGAGTTGTATCCTAAAGAGATCATAGAAGTGGGAGGAAGACCCATATGTACAAAAATATTTATAATAGCTATTTTCATGGTTGCAAAGAATTGGAAATTAATGGGGTGCCCATCAATTGTGGAATGGCTAAAAATGTTGTGGTATATGCCTGTAATGGAATACTATTGTGCTATAAGAAACGAGGAGCAGACAGACTTCATATTTACCTGGAGAGGTTTATACAAACTGATGCTAAGTGATAAGAGTAGAACCAGGAGAAATTTGTATACAGTCACAGACACAACATATGTGTGATGACCAACTGTGACAGACTGGACTCTTCTCAGCAATACAGTGATATAAGTCAATCCTAAAAGACTCATGATGGAGAGAGATACCTCCATCCAGAGAAAGAACTAGAAAGAACTGAGTTTGAATCCTGATGGAAGCAAACTACTTGATCTTTTTCTTTTCATTGTTTGGTTTTATTTTCTCTTTACCATTTTTCATTCCATCTAGTACAATTGGCCTTTGTAACCTGACTAATGTCTAATGTGAACGTATTTGCAGATACTATACTGGACTATATGCCATCGTGGGGGATGGGACAAGGGAGGGAAGGGAAATTTGAAACTCAAGGAACTATGGAATTTAATCTTGTAAACTAAAAATAAACAAACAAGTTAATAAAAAAAGAATACCATCATAGATCTAGAGCTAGAAGAGTACTCTGAGGCCATTTATCCCAACCTCTTCATTTTTTTGATGAGGCAACATCAACATTGTACCTGATAAGTGGCCAACCATCCCTGTTAGAATGATTCCAATAAGAGGGAACCCACTACTTCTTAAGGAAGCTCATTTATTTTAGTTATCTGTATTAAAATCAATCTTAAATGTTTTCTTTATAGTTCTTCCTCTTACCACCCCACACCTGGTTCCAGTTTTATCTCCTGGTATCAAGAAAATTTGTTCTAATCCTTGTCCCACATAACAGCCTTTAATAGACTTGTATCCTCATTATGTTATATCTTCACTTCAAATATGTTCAATGACATTTTTATGACTTGAACCCAGGTCCCTCACTATCCTGTTTCCTTTCCCATATATACTTTTTCATCTCTGTCCTTCCTAGGTTTCTACGGACTCCTTGTATGCCTGGCTTAATAGAGTGCCTGGTACAGAGTAAGCCTTTACTAAATATTTGTTGGTTGACTGACTCCAGTTTCAAGCACTTTCCATGATAGCAAGATACCATCATAACCTTCCATCTCCAAATCTTCTACTCAAGTGCCTACCACATATCAGTTTGGGTGCTGGAGATACAAAGAATGAAATAAACTTTGCTGTCAAGGAGCTCATTTTCTATTGGGGGACACAACATACATACACATACATACATATATACATGCATACATGTAAATGAATATACATATATTCAGAATTAAAAACAAAATAATTACAAGGTAATTAAATACAGGGAAAGGAGGGAAGATGTTAACAATAGAGAATTTGAGTAACTTTTAAGGAAAAGAAGGACATAAAGATAAAGAAGTAGTCAGTGCAAAGGCATGGAGAGAGCTGATGAAGTGCTGTGTGTGATATATAGATAAATGGTCTGTTTGACTGGATCATAGCATTGGGAAGGGGAGTAACACATAAGAAATTATTGTATGAATATATACATATATGCACACATATATGTGCATATATACATATATAGATATATGTATATATATTGTATATACATATATAGATATGTGTATATCTATATTGTATATACATATATAGATATATGTATATATATTGTATATACATATATAGATATATGTATATATATTGCCTATATGCATATGTTATAAGTTTATATTTGTATATTATCTTGTTAAATTCTGTGTGTATATGTGTGTGATTCCACATAATTTTTAAAGAAGATTTACTTAACTTTCTGGAGGCCTTCCTCTAAGTTTTAAATTTTTTTTAACACCGGTTAAGCAACAGATGAAGCCATGATAGTGATTTCAAAATCAATGACAGGAAACAGACTTCAGACATGTGCACTTTGACTAGGACCTTTGCCATTTATGTGCAACCTCTGATCATGCTCATAATCTGAAACTGTAGATGACTTATTGGAGGAGGAGGAGTTACCTTGCATAGGAATATATTAGATAAGTTGTGAGAAGTACACCCAGTGCCAAATAAAGCAATAACTGGCATGGATCCTCATTAGTCCTCAAGGAAGCCTCACTCAGGGATTAGATAACTGTGCTTGTCAGGAGAGTCAGTAGGTTAAGTAGAGAATCCCTAGGAAATATGGCAAATAGTTGGGTCTTTGTATACTCTGGGTCCTGGAATGGAATTTGGCATCTAAGTCCATGTGTGTCATCTTAAAGAATTAGAGTGACTATTTCATATTTGAAAGTTTTCATTGATAAATAATAAATTTGTGCCATAGCCCTTCAGTAGTCTTCAGTTGTCAGGATATGCTAAAGTGAAGGAAATCATATTTTACAAAATAAAATTTTGTTCTGCATAGTGCATTAGAAAGACCCATGGAGTCTATTAATATACTCTTTACCGGGAAAGATCAGAATCTTTTTAATGCATAGATTTAGAAAGTACTAATAAAATCAAGACAGTATCCATAATTCAGAACTCATCATTTTCTCTAATGGGTTTTTAGGGTTAGTAAATGATTGCACCTTGACAAACGGGTGATGTTTAATGTGTTTGTGTGACTATCTATAAATACAGGTTTACTGACAATCATCTCATTTTAATGTGCCTTCTACTCATTTGCAAAGAAATCACTGTTATTACTCTGTTTGGTTCTGTTTGAACATTGCCTTTTTTTTAGTGAAATAAGCCAATCTAACTAATCCATGTGTTATTTTTTTTGGGCCATCACCACTTTGAATATTTAAACAATAAAATTTTACATATATATGTATATATACACATACATGCATTTATATAAGCCTATATACATTTATATGTATATTTCTACTTAGGCTGTGTTTCAAAGTATCATTTTACAGAGAACCTAATCAGAAGTTATCAAGTATAAAGTCATATTTGCAAGAAGAATGTTTCTGTTCATTTTCTGAAAAAAGGATGAATATACCAGGCAGGTCAAATCACTGCTACTACTTTGACCACCATCTTCATTTATGTCTAATTAGCAACAGACACCCCAGGACCCTGAGCCCAAGAACTCTGAGAAAGGTTCACTCCCCATAATCCTAGCCCTGTTTCCAGTCTGGCTCCAGACAGTACATGCCTGGAATATTCCCCTTGCTGCTGGCTTCTTGCCTTTTGTCAAATCCCAGCTAAATTCAATACTCTAGGAGAAGCTGTTCCTTATTTCTCTTATTGCTTCTGTCTTCCCTCTAACAGTTGTCTCCAATTTGTCATGTATATATTTTGTTTGTTTTCAGTGGCTTGCATGTTTTGTCTTCCATTAGACTGTAAGCTCCTTGATAGTATATATTATCTTTTGCCTTTCTAAGGGCAGCTAGGTAGCACAGTGTATAGAGTGCTTAGTCTGGAGTTAGGAAGATTAATCTTCCTGAGTTCAAATCCAGCCTCAGAAGCTTAGTTGCTTTGTGACCTTGGGCAAGTAATTTCATGCTGTTTGTCTTAGTTTCCTTCTCTGTAAAATGAACTGGAGAAGAAAATAGCAAACCACCACTACCTTTGTCAAGAAAATCCTAAGTTGGGGGCAGAGCCAAGAGGGCAGAGTAGAAACAGCACTTACAAGTCGCTCTCCACCACACCACTTCAAAATCATGTAAAAGGGGGACTCTGAACAACGTCTGGAGCTCCAGTACCCACAGAGAAGCTAACTTCCCTCTGAGGACAGCCAAGCAGCCCTGCAGGGAGCAGCCAGGACAGCGCTCTGGGAGCAGAGTCCAGGCCCGCCTGAGCTGAGGTTTTAGCCCCAGGGTGGCAGGGCCAGCAGCCCGCTGGAGGGACCCCAGAACACCAGCAGCTGTGGCGATTCCAGAACTATCAACACAGATATGCCTAGGACAAAGTGAGAGGTTAGTGTCCTATGGACTTTGGGACTGGTATTTTGAGAACGCATTGGCTTCTTCCCTTAGGGGTGAAAAACAGCTGAGGAGATGCAGCACAGCCACCATTTTGCAGCTTCAGTTGTAGCTTCAGCTCCTGGCCTGCGAACTATAGAGGTTTCCAGCAATCAGTTTGGGGGTAAATCACTCTTGCTTTAACCTCCCTGGATCTGGATTGTGGTCTGGGTGGAGGTCTTAGGGTGGGTATCCAGCTTGCCAGAGCATATGGAGGCTTCACAGAGGCCACCCAACTAATACCTCCAGCAGTTGAGAAGACCCCAGTATTTGGCATGGAAGTCCCCCTGTTAGGTGGCAGAGTCCTACTGTGGCAACAAGCCCAAAAATCAAGTAATTGAGTGACAACATGCCTAGGCAAAGGAAACAAAATAAACAGAAAAATTCAACATTAGACTCCTATTTTGGAGGCAAAGAGGATCAAAGCATGGAACAGGAGGAGGACTGTGAGGTCAGAACTCCTGCACCAAAAGCCCCAGATGAAAATATGAGCCAGTTACAGGCCATAGAGGACCTTAAGAAAGATTTTAAAAACGAAATAAGAGAAGTGGAGGAAAAATTGGGAAGAGAAATAAGAAGGATGCAGGAAAAGTATGAAATGAGAGTCAACATCCTGACTGAGGAAAATAACACCTTAAAAAATAGACTAACTAAAATGGCAAAGGAGGCTCAAAAGGTCAATGAGGAGAAGAATGCCTTAAAAACCTAAATTTTCCAGATTGAAAAAGAATCTCAAAAGCTCACTTAGGAGATTCATTCCTTCAGAGTTAGACTGGAGCCAATGGAAGCTAGTGACTTTATGAGAAATCAAGATGCTGTTAAACAGATCCAAGCAAATGAAAGAATAGAAGGCAATTTGAAATATCTCATGGGAAAAACAACTGACCTGGAAAATAGATCAAGGAGAGATAATTTAAAAATCATTGGACTGCCTGAAAGCCACGACCAAAGAAAGAACCTAGAAATCATCCTTCAAGAAATTCTCAAGGAAAATTGTCCTGATGTTTTAGACCCAGAGGGTGAAATAGAGGTTGAAAGAATCCAGAGATCACCTCCTGAAAAAGATCCCAAAAAGAAAACTCCCAGGAATATTATAGCCAGGTTCCAGAATTCCCAGATCAAGGAGAAAATACTACAAGCAGCCAGGAAGAAACAATTCCAGTATTGTGGAAACAGAATCAGAATAGCACAGGACCTGGCAGCTTCTACACTGAGGGATTGAAGGGCATGGAATATGATATTCCAGAGGGCAAAAGAGCTGGGATTAAAACCAATAATCACCTACCCAGCAAAACTGAGTATTTTGTTTCAGGGGAAAATATGGTCATTTAGTGGAATAGGGGACTTTCAAGCATTCTTGAGGAAAAAAAACAAAGTTGAATAGAGAATTTGACATTCAGACACAAGAAGCAAGGGATGCTTGAGAAAGTAATCAGAGTAAAGAAATCAAAAGGAACTTATCAAATTTGAACTATTTACAGATGAAACCTTTCTCAGTATGAAAATAATTGAAGAAGGGTATATGGGTATATGAATACATACATGAATGGGTGTATATACCTGTTTACAGGTATACATGGATAGAGGGCACAGGTTGAATTTGATGGGAAAGGATGATACTGAAGGGTTGAAGTTAAGAGGTGAGCGAGGAATGTGGCAAGAGGAGATAGAGTGAGATAAGGTAGGCTAAACTATCTCATGTAGAAGAGGCAAGGGGAAGTGGTTGCAGGGGAGGTTAAGAACAGGAAGGCAAAAAGGCAAAACCATATTCTCACTGAATTTGGCTCAGGGATAGAATGACATACATACTAAATCGATATCTCACCCTGAAGGAGAGTAGGGGGGAGGACGATGAGAGGGGTATGATGGAGGGGAGGGCATTTTGGGGGGATGGGAGGTTGGAGGTACCCACTTTTGAAGAGGGACAGGATAAAAGTAGGGAATGGACCACGTGGGGTGTGGGATGGGTAGGAGGGAAATACTAGCAGTCTTTTACAATATACCTACTATGGTAATGTATTGCATAGCAATACATGTACAACACATACTCCCCAGAGGGAGTGGGTGACAAGGGAGAAAGAGAATGGATCTGGAATTCAAAGTTTTAAAATTAAATGTTTCAAACATATATAAATGCTATTGTTAATACTATTTTGCATGTAATTGGGAGATAAGATGTGCATTCATGGTTGCACAGAGATTCACCTTGCCCTTTTGGAAATGTCGAATGGTATGGAAGAATATATGGGAGAAAGCAGATTGGATGAGGGGATATCTTATGGGACTGCTGTTCTGGGGTGGTGGGTAGGGCAAAATGGGGAAAAATTCTAACTCAAAATCTGGCAGAAATGAATGATGTAAAACAGGAGTTAATAAAGCATTTGTTTGAATAAAAAAAGAGAAATCCTAAGTTGGTTCATGAAGTATTGAACATGATTGTAAATGACCAAACAACAAAATGTATCCTCATCTCTTACCATAGTGCTAGTTGATTGACTTGCAACCAGTACCTCCTAACATCCTGTCTCCCCATGTTAAAATATGAGCTCCTTAAGAGCCTAGATTGTCTTATTCTTCTATTTTTACCCCCAGAGCTTTTTGCATAGTAAACACTTAATGAATGCTTTTTATTCCTTAAGAATTTATTCCATGTTTAATATTTTATGATAAATATTAATATTCTGGAAGAGTACTTGTGATTCTTCTCTTTGTTTCTGTCAAGCAAATAAGATTTTTTTCATACTTGGATATGTTTAAAGATTCCTTTTGTATATTTATTTAGAATTCTATCTAAGTAATGAGGGAGGTCACTTATGCTAAACCATATATACAGAAAAATAGTGATGAAATCTGTGGTCATGGAATATAATAAAATCTACTAGTCCAATGGGAAATAAACTTTGGATATGTTTTTTCTTATACTTTAGTCAAATTAAGTCAACAAACATTTTAAAATTCTATTTAATTTTATTTATTTTTTGTTACATTTTGAATTTTGAGTTCTCTCCCTGACATCCCTGCACTAGAGGAGGCCAACTTTATATATGTATATATGGATGTGTGTATGTTTGTATCTATATCTATACACAAATACATATGCGTGTGTGAAACCCTATAATACATACTTCTACATAACTTCTTTCTCTGGAGATAGATAGAATTTACCTTCATAAGTCCTTTGTCATTGATTTTAGTATATTTGCTATACCATATTAAAAATAGCTTAGACATCTACAGTTACTCTTTGAATAATATTGCTTTCTCTTGGTTCTGCTCATTTCACTTTGCATTATTTCATATATGTATTTCCATGTTTATCTTTCCTAAAATCAACCAGCTTATAGTAGTATTCATTGTATTCATATATCACAGCTTACTTAGCCATTCCACAATTGATGGGCATCCCCTCAATTTCCATTTCTTTGCCTCCATAAAGAGAATATATATATATATTCCTTTTTCCATGATTACCTTGGAAAATAGACTTAATAGTGGTATTGTTGGGTCAAAAGCTTATATATAGTTTTCTAATTCTTTGGGCACAATTCCAGTGTGCTCTCCAAAATAGTTGGATCAGTTCACAGTTATATCAACAGTGAATTATTATTTCAATTTTCCCACCTCCCTTATAATATGTTATTTCCCTCTTCTATCATTTTAACCAATATGATAGGTGTGAGATATTATCTCAAAGCTTTTTATCTAAAGCTTTATCAAAGCATTTATCTAATAAATGATGAGTTAGAGCATTTTTTCCACTTAGTAGTATTTTATTTTCTCCAATTACATGCAAAGATAATTTTCAACATTCACTTTTGTGAGATTTTGAGTTCCATTTTTTTATTCCCTCCTCTCCCCCCTCCTTAAGACAGTGTGCAATCTGATGTAGGCTATACATATGCATTCATATTAAGCATATTTGAACATTAATCATGTGAAAATAGAATCATAAGAAAAGGGAAGAGAAAAGAAAGAAAAAAGAGAGAGAGAGAGAGAGAGAGAGAGAGAGAGAGAGAGAGAGAGAGAGAAAATTGTATGCTTCAATCTGCATTCAGACTCCATAGTTCTTTCTCTGGATGTGGACAGCATTTTCCGTATGAGTCCCTTGGAATTGTCTCAGATGATTGCATTGCTGAGAAGCGCTAAGCCTATCAAAGAGCATTTTTTATATGACCACATATAGCTTTGATTTCTTCTTCCAAAAATTGCTTGCTCATATCCTTTGACCATTTATCAAGTGAGGAGTGACTCATTCTTATAAATTTAACAAAGTTATCTTCATATTTGAGATATGTGACCTGTATCTGAGAAATTGTATATAAATTTTCCCCCATTTTCTATTTTCCTTCTAATCTTAGCTGTATTGGTTTTATTTGTACAAAGCTTTTTAATTTAGTGTAATCAATTATTCATCTTGTATCTCACAATGCTTTCAATTTCTTATTTATTCATAAATTTGTCTCCTATTCCTAAATCTGATAGCAAAATGTTCTATGTTCTTTTTACTAGAGGAAATTTATCTTTTTTTTCCATTCTCTTAAATCACTTAGCCGTAAAATCTTATCCAGCACCTCTGAAAGAAGGTTCCTTATTTCAACAATTAGTGGAGTCATAAGTGGGTGTTTATAAGCAGGAGGATCTGTCTTCACTATGATATTTCTATGAGAAACTACTAAGGGGATATTGTGATTCATGTTTGTGTCTCTGACCAGGATTTCTGTCTTCATCACCTCCTCTTTTAACTTTCTCATACACTCCCTAACCAAATATGAGGGTCTCTCTCTACTAGGCCACATATAATCAATTAGATACATTTTTTTTGCATCTATCTGCTGCTAAAACTAGCAGCTTATTCATATTGTTACCTCCTATCATATGATTTTCCCTAAAAGCTTGCTTTGCCAAAGGATTCTGCTATAAATTTCAATCAATCCACACTATCTACCATACTCCTCTCGACCCTTTATCACTGATGCTCACCATCCAAGACACTAATGATTCTCCCATCCTTTGGGTGAATCAGCTTAATATATCAGTAACCTCCTGCTGAGTGAAATCCTCAATTATCTCCCTGAACTTTGTTTGGCTTCCCTGATTCTCCTGCTTTCTTCTTAGTATGGGGCAAACTTCTGTCCTCATAAAAGTTTCCTCAGCTAACTTTGTTTAATTTTCATCCCACACATTCTTCTGGCAGTGGTCACTGTGGCAACTAGATCAACCTGTGCCAAAGTTGCATGTACATTCCTTTTGCTAGTTTTTCACTTCTGTTTTTTTTTTTTGTGTGTGCTTTTTTGGAGGGCTATTGGGGTTATGTAACTTGCCCTAGGTCACACGGCTAGGTTGTGTGTGTGTGTGTGTGTGTGTGTGTGTGTTGTTGTTGTTGTTGTTGTTGTTGTTGTTGTTGTTGTTTGTGTGTGTTAAGTGTCTGAGGCTGGATCAGAACTCAGGTCCTCCTGACTCCAGACTCCCGACGCTCTACTCACTGCGCCACCTAGCCGCCCCTTTTCACTTCTTTTTAAGAACTAAACACACAGCAGTCTTCTCTTCTACTACCTGAGACCCTCTGGCATGCTCTTCTGAAGGAGAGCCTGAATGCTGCATCACAGAAAATTTCCCATACAAATAAGCTAACTTCCTCTTCATCTGAGTTTTCTCCTGCAACAGTTTGTCTCTGCTTTTACATATAATATGTTTACCTCTTAGTAAAACCCAGCTTCTTGTACACACTCCTTCCAGTTCTTTCCCTGGTTTTATTGGTATTCCTTGAAGATTCCTTTACTTTAGTTCAGTTGGTTTTCTACTTCACTTTGCAGAATAAAAAAGTAAGTATGATTATAATAACATAGTACCATATGAAATTGAAACTACACGTCTTATATTGATTTTTTTTAGCTACCATCATTATTTAGACTAAGGTTTACCTATGGAACATGTATTCTGAAAGTATCAATGGAATCTATTGGAAAGTCTCTTACAATGAATTTTCTTGGAAGGTAACCTGTTATGAATAATTTACTTTTGGTTATTTGGAGAACAATATTGAAACTACCAAGGATCTGAGAGCTAGAAGATAACTGAAGATGATTTAGTCTGTCTCATTTTACAGAAGAGGGAGCCGAACCCCCAAGAGATTAATAATCTTGTCTGTGGCCATGTACTTAATTAAAATATGCTTTCTTGACTCCCAGGTAATATGTTTCATGATACTTCCCAAGATACCATAAGGTAATCTTAGGTGAGCTGTTATATCCATAGGAAAATTAGAGCTTCATTTATCTTGCCAAACTGTCACACAAATATCATGATAGTTGTCTCTCTGATATGCCACTTAAGTGTTAATGGAAAGCAATGCTCTGAAGTTAAAAGGGTGATTCAGGTGCTCCTGGTAAAAGAATTGCTCCATCTGCTTGGGACACTGTGAGACTTTGGGAGCCTTATTCACCCTAAATATTCACTGTAATGAAATAAAATGATAGATTTTCCATAGTTTTGCATTTTTCCATACCCCTAATGCCCTGGTTGATACAAATAATCAGGAGTTAGTTTTATCTCCATAGCTGTGGAAAGCTTAATTATGCCAGTTATTTGGAATGCAGTGGCAAGTTCTACTCATTGTAGGCAGTGTGAGTATACAAATCTTGAGAGGCAAACAAGATATCAAAAAATCCCCTTCTCCATGTTGACCTTCCAGAATTTGAATAACCTAGACCTCTAAAATTGGGCTTTATCAAATTATTTTTCTTTATTTTACATTTTCTAGAACCTTTGAATGAGTCAAAATCTCAAAAATCTCTGATCCACAAAGAAAAGACCTGATGGGTAAAGAATGCACAAATTAGGACATCCAATTGTATGGAGAGCTCATAGAGTTAGACTATCAACATAGAAATCTGGGGAAGACACAATGAACTAGTTGTACTAGACCCAGGAAAGACTAGGGGAAACTGAACTGCACCAACTAGCAAAAAAATTGTCATTAAGTAGAGAGGTATGAATATTCAAATTCATGATGCTCACATTTCACCCTTGCCTTTCCAACAATACCTCAACTACCATTTCTTCTTTCTAGTCTATGTGCAAAGGTATGTCAGTGGTTGTGAATTTAGATGAAGCACCTTGGAAAGAACATCTGGCTCTTTCTTTGCTAGTTCAATCTGTCAACCAGAATTTTCAGGCCCTGGTTTTGTATATGCTGATTATACTGCCATAAAAGCTGCCTTTTGTGGATTTTGTCTGCACTTCATATAATCTAAATTTATTTTTTCCCATCTGCCACTCTGAATGGATTTCTTACCAACTCTGGATGACCCTTTGAGCAGATGACAGTTTGGAATTTACTTTTTAAAAATCCACCATGTAGTCTTTTTTACCTAATCACTTCTACAGTATTGAATTCAAAGTATGTTTCAGTTTTCCTACACGTGTCAAAATATTTATATTAACAATAATCCCACCATTCACAGATAGGTATTAAAAGTTTGTTTATTATAAATTCCAGCATACTTTAACATGAAAACATCAGTACTTTTTTCATCGGTACTTTTAATATTTAAGAGACCAGACAATTTATATAAGTACCTAAGCAGGGCTTCTCAAAAGTTATGAGAAGACATGGACTCTGAATAATCTATTGGCTTCCAATATTGTCCAAGTTTTTTCTCCTTTCAAGATGATATATAGATTTTTTCCTCTGTGCTAGCCAGGTTAAGGAAAATTAAGGAACTTAAAAGATAATCTCACACTCAATTGATACAACTATATGTCTTATTGACTATTCTACAACCATGGAGAGATCCTCACAGGGAAGGTTACAGGAATAGTTGTGCACATCATTAGAAGAGCTTGTTGATGCCTACCAGATTCTCATCTTTGACTCAAAGAAATGAGACTGTTCCCAGAAGGTTGACTTCTATCCAGTCATGAATATCCTAAATGCCAGATGTCTCACCAAAAGACGTTAGCTAATAACAGTTAGCATTTATATGAAACTTTAATGTTTGTAAAAGTAATTTCATTTATTATCTCATTTGATCTCATAAACCATGTAAGGTAGATGCTATTATTATTTGCATTTAAAGAAGAGGAAACTGGCTGAGAGGTTAAATGATTTGAGAATTATACAGCTGGTGAGTCTGAGGTAGCATTTGAACTCAGATCATTCTGGCTCTGGTTCAATTAAATTTCTATTCACTGTGCCAGCCTTAGGAACTTTTTTCAAATGTACTAGTTTTGGTTGTCACAAATACATTAGTTTTGCCTAAGTCAGATAAGAATAAACACCATGGTTGACAGGATTCCTTTCAAGTCAGGGACTGAATTTATTTATCAATCACCTTGGCTCCTTCTAGCAGCATTGCCTTCCCCTTTTCGACCTTGTCTCTCTCCTTTTGGAGGACAGTCTTCATCATTTTGCTTTCCAATCTTGACATACACTGGATCCTAACTAACTGGAAATTGGAAAGTGCAAGGCCTGGAAAAATGAATGATTCTAGTTTGGGGAGACGGGAATAGAGGGATGTTGTAGCAAAAATATAAAAACAGGCAAATAAATAAATAAATAAATATGAAATGAAGACCTAAAAATAATTCTTGCAAGATTGAAGGAGTTTCAAGAATTTTATTTTCTACTGTCATCATTGGTGTATGTGTGTTATCTCCCCCTACAAGACTAGAAGTTCTTTGAAGGAAGAAGGCCTATACTTATCATACATTTATATCTCTGCCAACACAAGAAATACCATAGATATTTGTTGTTTTGATGTGAATTGAAAACCAATTGACTTCCTGCCTTCTCTTAAGTTTCTCTGGAGCACCATTTTCAGGTAGTTGCCATTAGGCTGAGCTTGTGACTGGTGAATTCCTCCCTTTGCTTGATTTTTGTTCATCTTCCAATGCAAAGGTGGAGGACAGGGATGCCACAGTTGAGCACCTCCCATGGATGCTGCTGCTGTGAAGAAGAAGGCTGTTTACAGAGAGACTGCATTTGTGACACCTTCTGACTCATAAAATAAATGAGGCTGTGCCTGAAAAAATAAATATTCCAGTATGGCCTTAGTTATTAGTAAACAAAAGCAAAAAGAGCTGGTATGTGCTTTTGGCACTACTTGAAATGCCTCTTACTCAAATGTAAAGAAAGTGGCTGCTCCTCAGAAAGAAATCTAATTTCCTTAATAATCCCTAAGTATGAATTTACAATGACGATACTGTATCCAGTCCCCACTTGAGATTTTCATCATGTAGCTCTTTTCTCCAGATAGAATTGACTCTCATGTCAAGGTATGAAAATGCCATGAATACAGAACAATGGAGCCTCCCTGGGTTCTTCAGAATATTCCAAATAGCAGAAAGCATCATGCCCCAAAGTGAATAAGAAAGTAATCTTTGTTTCCTTCTTTGGCTAGTGGTGCTAAAGACAGTCTACCAGGTGCCACTGTTCACATCCACCAAGGTGTTGCTTATCTTGGCAAAAGAGTCAGGTGCAGGAGAAATCACTGTGTACCACTTACTTGCAGATGAGCAGCCATTGGTGCAGATCCAATCAAGCAACCAAATGGCTTGGGAGAATCCCTCTCTTCCCTTTAATGGAGAAGGGGCATGAAAAAAGGTGTGACAAGGAAGTTTATATTAGGTAGTCTCATTTGATTCCTATGAACATAGAAACAGCATTGATGATGCCTTGAAGAAGACTACAAACTAAAAGGTCAGGTATCTTCTCCACCTCTTGCAAATGTAAAATTAAGGTAGGGGGATGAAGAATAGAAATTCCTTTAAGCATATGAACTTATCCTTGAATTTCATGAGAAACAACGTGGATTTCTAATTAAAGGGTAAAGAAGAAGCATACTTCTCCACTGAACATGCTATATACATGCTCCTAAAACATGACTTGGAAAGTTTGGTTGAATGAGAGGAAAATTACTTGTAGGCCATAATTTATAGCATTTTAAACCACCATCCACTCAACAAGTTTTTATGGATGACCTACTTTATACCAACACTATAATTTTAAGGTTTGATATTTGATGTCACCTGATATGATTAATAGCCACACCATGCAGGCAGCACTGACTGGTGATATCAGGCTCACCCATGCATTGATAGAGCTGCCGTGATGGGAGGGAGATGTAGCTAAAAGATCTAGTGTTACAGACTTGGGACTACCAGCCAGAGACCATGTGGTAAAATACCAAGAACACTGACCTTAGAGCCACAGGACATGAAGTTTGTCTCTTAGCTCTAACACTTGCCACCTATGGGGTGTTGGGTAAGTCAGTCTCATTAGACCTCATTTTCCTCACTTTTGAAATAAGGGGGTTGGACTAGATGTCTTCTAAGGCCTCTTTTAGCTGGAAAAAAAGTATGGATCATAAAAGTTGAAGAGGTTGAAAACTTATAGGACCATATAGATATAGGATGTTATATCTAAATCTAGAAAGAATTACCCCATCCTTTCCCTATTTTTACAATTGAAGAGACTGAGGCCCAGGGATATTTATTAACTTGTCCAAGGTCACATAGCAGGGCTTTAATCAAGGACCTCTTATTCTAAAAATGAGACTCCTTTTCCTGTACTACAATGATCTTGTGATTGAAGGAGACATTAACATTCCTCCAAAAGTAATATAAAGAGTGGGATGAAGAAAAAGACTGAGACAAAGACTCAGCTTCTTTCTTTCTTTCTTTCTTTCTTTCTTTCTTTCTTTCTTTCTTTCTTTCTCTCTCTCTCTCTTTCTTTTTTTGCTTTTTGGAGGGGGGAAGGCAGGGCGATTGGGGTTAAGTGACTTGCCCAAGATGACATGGCTAGTAAATGTTAAGTGTCTGAGGCTGGATTTGAACTCAAGTCCTCCTAACTCTAGGGGCGGTACTCTCTTCACTGTGCCACCTAGCCACCCCAACTGGACTTCTTTTGAAAAAAAGAGAGAATGACCTGAAGCTGGCAGACAGCAGCTACCAAGATATGGATACTATCATATGGTTGAATGGGATAAACCTCAAAGTAGGAGACATCCCTGAGGGGATTGGGGGGGAGAGTACTAGAGGAAGTTCCAGGGAAGTGTTAGTGAGGTGAAAATTCCTTACTCTGCATCCAGTGTTTGGAGGTGTGGGTTATAAAAGAAGGTATGTTCAGTACTAGGGAGGTTATCCAGAGATATTGCTGTCTTCAAGAGAGAGTCAGGTCCATATGATTGCAAATTTAAGTAGTATAAGAAAAGGTCTCAAGTAAGAGACAGTTATAGTTTTTGAAAGAAATAAGAGTATATGAAATGTATTCATATAAATCAACACATGTTCATTTGTAGAAGGAGAAAGTACTGGTGTCAAGAGAAATAAGGAGTTTCCTATGAGAGATGCCATATCAACTGAGACTTGAAAAAAAAGCTAAGAATTCTAAGAGACCCAGAGTTGAAGAAAGAGTACATGACATACTTGGGGGACATTCTGTGCATAGAAAGTTGTGTGTAAGGTGACATGGATCTGTTTTTTTTTTAGATATAAGTTCTCAGGATCATGGCCTGCAAACAGCTCCACTGTACTTGCATATTGTTATATAATCATAGGTAATATAAACATTAGAACTTATCCTGTAAACACCATACTGAGTTGCTCTATGCTAATACATCATGGTATAATAAAAGTTAATGGAAACTTTTGAGCTTATTGTTGGCATGATACCTTCTTTGTGTGTTTCTTTATAAATCAAATAAGCACTGGCCATTAAGTGCAGATTTATGGAATGAGGAATGTAGAATGCTGGAAATGTGGGATGCTGTATGGGCAGATGGATGACCCCTCCCCACCTCTTCCTGACCTGATTCCATCAAGAGTAAATCAATATGATGCCAACACCCCTCCCCCCATCTGTGGTCTCCACTGTCAGTCTTCTGAAGTCTGCCTGGATCCTTCTGAAGTCTGCAGTGAACCTGCAGGAAACTGAGGAGCTCCTATCTAACAGATGCCAAGGCAGAAGAAGTAGGGGATGGAATAGAATGATGAGTTTGGGAAACAATAAATAGGACAGTTTATCTGGACTGTAGAGAATATGAAGGAAATCATGTGTATAGGTAGGCTTGAGGCAAGGTGACTTTCAGTGACACACTTTGTAATTAGAGATATAGGGATGCATAAAATTGTTCTGTTAGATATGATATGAGAGATCTGATAAAACTTATGCTAGAAAACCAACATTAAATGTCTGACTAAAATAATATCACACATGGCAGAAAATGTCAACTATGTAACTGAGGGTCTTGAGTAGAAAGAGAGGTGAAGGTCAAAGTAGGAAGGAGGAAGATTGATCTTTTCTCAGAGAATGGCCTAAAGAAAGGAAGCCTCAGAGTGGAACTGATTTACATTCAGCAGGGTCTTCTATGCCTAAATGCCTGAAAACACTTGGTAATGAATCAAAATTTCCTCTATCCTAAACAGATCTCCAGACCAGTCCTCCAATAGCATTAGCTTCCTCTCCCAATAGATCAGGAACCCCAAGTCAGATGCAGATGAATTAATTAGATTTGCCTTTGGGTTGCTTAGGTCTTCTGTTGTTAGTGATCATTCTCCAATAAAAAAGAAATCTTCCTATCTGCCTGTTGTTGCCTGAAATCCCATTAATAACAGAAAAAACAATAGTCATAAGATAGTAATGGCTAATATTTATATAGTAATAGTAGCAGAAAGCACCCTAGCATACCCAGGGTGGCTGCCAACACAGGTGCCTATATCTGCTTTTCTAAAGGAAAGCAACTCAAAATGTGTTAACAATCTTACTTTAATCAATCAAACATATATCATTTACCTAGTTCATTGGAAAAAGTCAGCACCATGAACTTCAGAGAATACAAACAAGTTACAAGCAGAAGTTAAAAGAAGACAGAGAAACATATCAGCAGACAGGCTTCCAACTGTCTGACCATTAAATCCATACCTAGTCAGTTATGAGAGAGGGAAGCAACAACATCTGCATTGTCAAAGTGGGGGGGCTCAATGGCTGCCCAGAGTCTTGTCTGGTCAAATCACACAACTCTTTTCAAAGTGAGCCCCAAAACAAAACCTCACATCAGGGTATATATAGCCTTCTCCTGGCTCAGAGAATATCACAGCCCTCTTGATCCACTGCCCAATCAGAAAACACCAAGGTGTGGGCATTCCTGAAAAACAAGCCTCCCACCACAGGCTCTATGTGACCACATTTAGCCTATTAGTATATTTTCAAATGAAGAAAGGTTCTCAGAGTCACTTAAACCTATCAAAGGACCTAGGGTCAGGGAAGATCTTAGATTCCCATTCCCAGTAATTTAAAGTTTGCAAAGTGCTTTATATTTAATCCTAATAAGGAAATGGTCTTTTAGTTGACAATTAGAGAGGAGATGAATGGAATATTACTATGTTGTAAGAACTGAAAAATATGATGAATATAGAGAAGCATGGAAAGACTTACTAGATCTGATGCAGAGTAAGCAAAGCAAAGAAAACAATATATACATTTGACTACAACAATGTAAATGGAAAGAGCAGCCACAAAACAATCAAGAGTGAATGTTATAAAATTACAAAGAACAAACCTGGTTCCCAGAGAAAAGTTAAGAGAAGACTTCCTCAGTCTACTCCTCTTAACAGATGGGAGATGCATAGGCAATATATACATCACATACATGTTCAGACTTTTTTGAGGTATTGTTCCATTTTACTGATTTTTTTGTTTCCTCTTTCAATTTAAAAAAAATGTGTTAAATGGGATGATTCTTTGTGAAGGGAAGGAAGAAGGATAAAATTAATAATTCTGGTGATATCAAAAAGAACCTTCAAAAGATATAAAATTTAATATTAAACAATTAGAAAAAGTAAGATTAAATGGTACTTCCTACAAGTAATTAGGAGCAGTTAGGTGGTGCAGTAGATAGAGCACCCACCCTAGAGTCAGAAAGACCTGAGTTCAAATCTGACCTCAGACACTTATTTTGTCAACCTAGGCAAGTCATTTAAACCTGTTTGTTTCAGTTTCTTCATCTGTAAAATGATCTGGAGAAGGAAATGGCAAGCCATACCAGTATCTGTGCCAACAAAACTACAAATGGAATAATGAAGAGTCAGGCACAATAGACAGAATAACAAATTGGTTATCACAAAAGACAGAATAACAAATTAGTTATCTAATGTAAGTCACTATAGGATTCTGAGTTATAAATTTTCCCCCTGTTCCCTACCCATTTATATACCACAACTTGTTCAGCCATTCCCCAATTAATAGACATCCCCTCAATTTCCAATTCTTCGCAACCACAAAAAGAAATATTATGGATATTTTTGTACATGTTATTTCTTTTTTGAACTAAATCCAATGAGAGTAAAGTTCACACAATCCTTGTCTCTTTCCCTTCTTTCCCTCTACCATAATTGGTCTCTGCACCTCTTTATGTCATATAATTTACCCTTTTCTGCATCCTCCTTTCCTCTTCTCCCAGTACAATCCTTTTATTTGCCCCTTAGTTCATTAATTTTTTAATGTCATATCAAACTCTACTTATACCCACACTCTTTCTCTATCTATACCCCTTCTAAATGCGCTAATAAAGATACATTTCCCAAGAGTTACAAGCGTCATCTTCCCATGTAGGGATATAAACAATTTAACCATTACTTGAGTAACGTGCTTTATTTCTTTCCTGTTTACCTTTTTCCTTTTTTTTTTTTAGTTCTCTTGAGTCTCATATTTGAAGATTGAATTTTCTGATTAGTTCTGTTTTTTTCATCAGGAAAGTTTGGAATTTCCCTATTTCTTTGAATGTTCATTGCCTCCAGTGAAATATTATACTCAGTTTTTCTGGGTAGTTGATTCTTGGTTATAATCAAAGCTCCTTTGCCTTCTGGAATATCATATTCCATAGCCTTCTGAGTCTTTAATGTAGAAGCTACTAGGTCCTGCATAATCCTGACTGTAGTTCCACAACATTTAACTTTTTCTTTTTCTTTTTCTGGTTGTTTGCAGTATTTTCTCCATGACCTAATATTTCTGGAATTTGGCTACAGTATTCTTTGGAGTTCTCATTTGGGGATCTCTCTTTTTTTTTTTTTTTTAAAGCAATTGGGGTTAAGTAACTTGCTCAAGGTTACACGGCTAGTCATTATTTATGTGTGGGTGCTCATTTTCTGAGGCCGGATTTGATCTCGGGTCATCCCAACTCCAAGGCGGGCGCTCTTACTCACTGCGCCACCTAGCCTCCCCTTTGGGGCAATTGGGGTTAAGTAACTTGCCCAAGGTCACACGGCTAGGTTTTTGTTTGTGTGGGTTAAGTGTCTGAGGCCGGATCCGAACTCAGGTTCTTCTGACTCCAGGGCCAGCACTCTATTCACTGCGCCACCTAGGCGCCCCTGGGGATCTCTTTTAGGAGATGATTGGTGAATTCTTTTAAAGACTATTTTACCCTCTGGTTCTAGGATATCACGGCAGCTTTCCTTGATAATTCCTTGAAAGATGCTCAACAGACTCTGATCATGGCTTTCAGGTAAACCAGTAATTCTTAAGTTATCTCTCCTGGATCTGTTTTCCTGGTCAGTTGTTTTTTCCAATAAGAGAGTTCACATTGTCTTCTATTTTTTTATTCTGTTGATTTTGTTCTACTGATTTTTGATATCTCAATGAGGCATTAGCTTCTACTTGCCCTATTCAAAATTTTAATAAATTGTTTTCTTCAGTTAACTTTAGCTTTTTAGTTTTTCTTTTGCCATTTGGCCAATTCTTTTTAACTCTTCAGTGAATTTTTGTACCTTGTTTTCCATTTGGTAAATAGTATTTTTTAAGAAAATGTTTTCTTCAATAATCTTTGTCCTTCCTTTTCCAAACTCTTGACTCTCTCTTGCATACCTGTCATTTATTTTCTCAATTTTTCTTCTACCTCTCTTATTTGACTTTTAAAATCTTCTTGAGCTCTTCCAAGAATGCTTTTTATACTTGAGAACAATTCATATTCCTCCTTTGAGGTTTTGGATGTGGATATATTGACAATGTTATTGTCTTCTGAGTTTGTGTTTTGATCTTCCCTGTCCCCATAAATACTGCCTATGGTCATTGTCCATTTCTGCTTTTTCCTCATGTATTTTGCCTATTTCCTAACTTTTAAAATTGAGCTCTCCTGCTGGAGGACAGGGGGCACTATCCCAAGCTTCTTGTTTTGGGGACCAGGGGCCTGGTCACTGACTTTGTGTTCTGGGGCCTCAGGTGGTGGCATCTGGAAGTTGAGGGGCCTGGCAGCTTACCTGGTACTAAGCTGGGGTCCTAGTGTTGGTGTGTGGCATGTGCTTAGGTCAGGTGGGGGTTTTCTGCACTTCCCCAGGGCTACACTGAAGCACATCAGTTATGGCCATTGGAGGATACCTGCTGGCCCTGGCCTGCACTGAAGAAGGCAGTGGTTCTCCAAGCTGGATTCTGCAGTTCCCCTGACTATGCTAATGCATATCTTGCTGTTGGCATTTGCCTATTCCATCACACTTGGCCTCAACATCTCCCATTGGTTGGCTGAGGTGGGGTTTGCTGCTTATTTGCTGGGATGCTTCCTATCCTATGTGAAATGTATCTTTCTGGCCAATCCTCCAAGTTTCCCAGGGTTAAAAGACTGTATCACCCTGTTATATTGCTGGTTCTGCTGTTCAAGGATTTTTCCTGGAGAGCTATTTTCTGTTTTTTTTTTTTTTCAGAGATTATTATGGAAAAAGTGACAACAATTTACTGCTTGCTCTGACATCTTGGTTCCTGGAAGTCTCAAAATCCAGTTTTCATTAAGGAAAGAGATAAAGGTAGAGGATATAAGCCTTTCAAATCCAAGAGGAGGGTCCACATAGAACTGGGAAAATATACAGAAAGAAAAGTCTAGGGACAAAATACAAACTGTCTACATTTCATAACTATCCTTCATTTTAAGATCAGTTTATCTTCTGGTCCAGTAGAGACATTGGACCAAAAGTATTTTGTCTTATAGCTATAAGCCGAGAGAGTTCTTAGATTCATAGATTTTAGTGATAAATGACCCTGTTCAACATCACAAAATTATAAATGGAAAAGCACAGGATTTACCAGTGGTCTTTCCATTGGGCTATGTGGTATATAGCCTCATTATAGCTAAGTAAACATTTCTGTAAAGATTAAGTGACTTGTTCAAGGTCACAAAGCAATCAGTGATATATTCAAGACTAGAGCCAAGGCTTCCTGACTGTGCTAGCATTCTGTGGGCTTTCGTCTGCACTTGACTTGGACCCTTCAATGCTTTGAACATGGTTTTGGTGAGAGTAGAGCTCTATAAACCTTATAGTGCTATATATGTACAAATTATGAATCTGCTCTCCCAATGATTACCAAAGATATACTATGTGTGACAAGTGACATAAGAAATAACTTCCAGGAAATCAGTGATCAGAAATGGACCTGAATCTGTCACATAACAAGATGGAGTTATAATGAATCTAGATCTATACCTTCTCTGTCTAAATAAAATATGTATATTCCATGCTGCATGCTGTATCAGAACAGCCTTATAAGTCCAACAACATGAGCAAGTTACGTAAGCTCTTGACTCATTTGCTAATTAAATGCAAAAATTTGAGATTGCCACAATAGTTGTTAGTTTGTTTAAAAAAAAACAACAGCAACTCTTCTCCTCTGGTAAAAGTTTAATAATGAAACTATGTCATTTCCCAAAAACTCTTAGTGCAGTTTTAAGTTACTAAGGATTAAAACTTCACTAAAACTTTTGGGACACCCTACATTAAACTTTGCTTAACAGGGTAGGGGTAAATGAAAACCTGGAGCATTTTATTCATTCATTTTGGACAAATTTATTTTTCATATGACTCCTTGATGCACTGGTTCTCAGGTTTGGCTTACCTTCTAGAACTGTATCCCCTATGCTTTTTCCTTACCTATTTGTACTTTATTTTGAAATTGTGTTCTAAGGAATCATGGGTAGCAATGGTGCCAACATGGACTTATTCTTTAGCATTTTTTTTCTTTTCCCAGTTATTTTTTCTTGCTATGAAACAAACATAAAAACCCATGAAGGAGATTACATAAAGGGAATAATCATAGGTTAATGTGTTCTTCCTTTGCACTGATATGTGATGTTCTATAGTTATTATGGCTTGATACTGCTTAAAGGTTTTCAAAGATCTCAGAGAACTTGAGTCTGCTTAGAACTTTTTATTGTTTTTCATCCATTTGTCTGAGTCTTCGTGTCCCATTTGGGGTTTTATTGGCAAAGACACTGGCATGGTTTGCTGTTTCCTTCTCTGGCTCATTTTATAGATAAGGAAACAGAGGCAAACAGGTTAAGTGACTTGCTTAAGGTGACAGAGCTACTAAGCATCTGAGGCTAGATTTAAACTCAGGAAGATGAGCCTTCCTTGTTCCAGGCCTGGCACTCTCTGCACTGCACGACATCTATTTTAACTAGGCAGAGCATTTAGACCTTATACGAAACTTAGGATAGATGGGTGTTTACAATGTAGCATCTTGCCTTACAATCTTCCCTTGTGAAATAAGAACCTCTTCAGGAGCATTGACTTCTACCATCTTCTTTCTATCTCTTTCATGCAGGATTTCTTCACTGGGACTTAAACAAGTTAGTTATAATTTATATTATCCTGTAGGAGACTTCACAGGAATGATACTTTGAGTTGAGATAGACTTTAGAAGCTGAGAGAAGAACTCATCATCTAAGATGTAGCGCATTGTAGTAGACAGAGTGTTATACTTGGAGTCAGAAAGACCTGGGTTTGAATCCCTTTCAAGCCATCATTTGCTCTGTGACCCTGGGCAAATCACTTAACCTCTCTCAGCCTTAGTTTCCTCAACTCTAAAATGGGGCTAGTAATAACATCTACCTCTCAAGAGTTGTAATGAGGATCAAATGAGATTTATTTTTAAGAACAAGAAACAGCATGCCACAAACCTTAAAACTCCATATAAATGTTATATTATCTAGTGGTGATCCTATATAATGTTTTAGCTATATTTGAATAAAACACGCTATGAAGTCTTTTTATTACATAGCATTCAGGGAACCCTTAAATTCTTCAAAAGGAGCCTGCCTCTTTCAGAAGGTTGAGAGGATTTCAGTGCTAATCTTACTGACCATGCCTGCTTATAACTAGCACAA
The DNA here is from genome assembly GCA_011680675.1 of Gymnobelideus leadbeateri. Classification (NCBI taxonomy): domain Eukaryota; kingdom Metazoa; phylum Chordata; class Mammalia; order Diprotodontia; family Petauridae; genus Gymnobelideus; species Gymnobelideus leadbeateri. The sequence continues at coordinate 193,572 of WOXC01004875.1, forward strand.
AATTCAAGGAATGTATATGTAACAGTAGCTTCCAAATACTAAGTCCTACTGTATGTTCAGGGCATTTAATTTAATTATGAAATTTAATTAAATTAATTATATACATATAATTACTGTGACCATTTATTCTTCAGGGTACCCATTGACCAATGAGTATTCATACCAAACAAATATAACGTAATTAATTTTTGTTAGGAAACAATAAATTTCAAAAAGGCACGCACATATATAAATAGAAAATGTATACTGTGACAGCTTCTAAACAATGCCTCAAAATAATTGTAGTTCACTTCATTTCCAAATATATTAAGTCCTACTGTATGTGCAGAGCTGTTCTGTGAATTGGAGGAAATACAAAATTCTATGATAAATAAGCATGTGTTAAGCACTTATCACCGTAAGGCTAGAATCTGAGGAACACAGAGATTATAAAGTGATATAGCCCCTGTCCTCAAATTAAGTCCTGCTAGGTGAGATGTGTGATATATGTGTGTATACATATGTACACACATATACATATTAATGCCCACATTTGTATATATATGAATATGTATACATATACATATATTAGAAAATTTGAGAAAGAATGAATAGTTTTTTCTCATCTTTCCCTAGAGTTTGGTAGGATCATGTTATTTTTAAACAATAATGATTCACACACACATACTTATTAAAACATTATCAACAGTATTGAGTCCTGTTGGGTTCTCCAGAAACTTGTTCTCTTGTTCAGAGAACTTTCAAGTAGAAGCATGTGCATCTCTGCATTCCAGAGTTTCCCCAGGAACAGACTTCAGTGAGAGTCCACAAAGATTTGCACCTCCTTTTGTGACTGGGAGAGTATCTTGAAACTTGGTTGCACTATGCAGTGCTTTGGAAGGAGTGTTGAGCTCAGAGTCAGGATGTCTGGGTTGGGTAACTCACTTAACAATGTTAGACCCCATTTTACTCTTTTGAAAAGAGGGAATTGGACTAGATTTACATCTAAGGTAACTTCTAGCTCTAATTCTGTACTTTATTATTTTTTTCAGTAAGGAAGGGAGTGACTTTTCTGAAAGGAAGGGAAAAACCTATGTGAGAGAAAATACAAACAAAGCATGGTGTTGTGAATAGAACACTCAGACACTTACTAGCTGTGTGAGCCTGGGCAAGTCATTTAACCTCTATTTACCTCAGTTTCCTCAACTGTAAAATGAAGAGTTGCCTCTGAGGCCCCTTCTAACTTGAAGTGTGTGATGTTGTGACCCTGTGAGCAAATCAATGGAGATTTCATCTTCTGCAGAAATTCTTGTGTCAAGAAATCCCTTACCCAAAAGCCCTATGGTGACCATCTTATTTTCTTAAGGTTCAGGGAAGGCGTTGGGGTGTTTCTTTTGATGTTTTCCTTTTGACTTATAAAAACCACACTAAACTATGTTACCTTCCCTGGAAACATGCTATTACTAGGTTGCAGGATACTTCCCGTCTCTTAGATCAAGAAAGACATCTGAACTGATGTTTAATAATTAATTTATAAGCAGTAAAATAAAAAATAACATTAATATTTCTCTCAACAATAACTTACATTTATATTGTACTATGAGGTTAATGAGCCATAGCACACCTATTTTTATTTAGATTTGATGCATGAGGAAATTCAGATCCATAGTCATACAATTATTCCACATCAGAATCAGGATTTGAACTCATGTTCTCACTTCAAGTTGTTCAAAGGGCTCTCTGAGTGTCTGTAATGAGAACTAGTTGTGCAGAAGAAATTGGACATTATACTTTTGTAGGGTATCAGCCTTTGAATCACAGAATCTAGAGTTGTATATACATTCAGAGATAATTTAGATAGTTGTCTAACGAATCTATCATTTTCTTCTACAATATCTCTCAGAGGTGAAGCTAATGTTTGTATTATCTATTAAAATATAGCATGATTCAGAATACAGTTAAAGATCTATTAATTGTAGTGAACAGTATCACCCTTATGTTAGTTGATAAGGTGACATAGTGTAATTTCAGAGAGAGTGGAAAAGCCTTCTTATAGCCTCCAGTTCTCCAATATTGGGTAATTACACAGTTAGACTTTCTTTCCTTTAGCTTAAGGCTTTGTCGACCATTTAAATTACAGACATCACTGAGAGGAGTGAGGCTTTAAGCCAAAGGTCAGCAGTCTTCTAGGGAGCCATAGATGATGTTCAGTCATTTTTTCAATCATGTCCTAATTTTTGTGATCCCTTTTGGAGCTCCCTTGGGAAAGATTTTAGATTGGTTTGTTATTACTTCTCCTGCTCTTTTTACACATGGGGATTTGAGACAACCAGGGTTAAGTGACTTTCCCAAGGTCATACATATAGTGTCTGATGACATAATTGAACTCAAGAAGATGAGTTTTTCTGATTTCAGGCACAGCACTCTATCCACTAGCACAAAGCACAACTGACACATCATGTTTCTTTCTAATGGTTCCGTGAGTCACCAACTGCCAGTTAATACCTCTTACAAATCAGAATTGGGGCAGCTAGGTGGCCTAATGGATGAAGTTCCAGGTCTAGAGTCAGGAAAACTCATCTTTCTGTGTTTAAAATCTGGCCTGAGATACTTACTAGCTGTGTGACCCTGGGCAAATCACTTAACTCCGTTTGCCTCAGTTTCCTCATCTGTAAAATGAACTGGAGAAGGAATTGGCAAATCACCCCAGTATCTTTGTTAATAAAGCCCCAAATGAGGTGATAAAAAGTTGGGCATGATCAAAATGACTAAACAACAACAAATCAAAATATTAAGAGACTACTGCTCATGGTATAGTATTTACAAGTAGCCCCTCCTCCCTCTTCCAAGATGGATACCCTTTGCTCCCCTCCACTGCATAAGAAGGTACAGCTGAATCTTGGCTTTTAAGAGGCTCCAGCCCCCTGCAAACTATCTATTATAAGAGGAAATGAATTGTAGAGTAAGAAACTCATACCTAAGAGGAGTAGTAATCAAAAAGAGAGAGCACAAAAGTAAGAGCCATCCAAAAGGGCAGGAAAGGAAGGCCAATTGCTGCCAAGCCAGGGAAATGGTCCAATATAAGAGACTCAGGAACTGAAGTCTGACCTCTCCTCCTACTCTCCTTTGCTATTATTGACTCTGCCATTGTGTAACTTTTCTTACTCTTTATTTTTTCTTTTTTTTTTTTGGATTTAAAATTTTATTTGTTTACTTTTAGTTTCCAACATTCAGTTCCACGAACTTTTGTGTTTCAAATTTTCTTCCCCTCCCCCACCATGGCAGCATGTAATCTGATATAGGTTCTACAAATACCTTCACGTTAAATATTAGCCAAGTTGTAAAGAAGGATTATAATCAATGGAGTGAACGATGAGAAAGAAGGAACAAAACAAAACAAAACAAGAGAGAGAGTGAGTAGTTTGCTTCAGTCTCCATTCAGACTCTGTAGTTCTTTTTCTGCATGTGGGTAGCCTTTTCCATGATGAGTCCTTTGGAGTTGTCTCAGAACCTTGCTTTGCTGATAGGAGCCCAGTATATCAAAGTCAGTCATCACAGATGCAGTGTGTCTGTAATTGTGTACAATGTTCTCCTGGTTCTGCTCCTCTCACTCAGCATGTTTATATAGGTCTCTCCAGGTTATTATGAAGTCTGTCTGCTCCTCATTTTCTTACTCTTTAAATCTAATGGTTTACAAGTTTGATGATAAATCAGTATCTCAACCCTTTATAGTGATAATTTAATAGATGGATAACATATTGTCAGTCTAGCAGTCTAAGGAAGAGCTTCTTTTCCTTAGAAATATAGAAAGTTGTTATTGGTTAATAGTAATGATAATGATGATATTAATAAAGATTTATGTAATGCTTTGTTGTTTTGTTGTTATTTGTGGTTTTTTTTTTTTTAGTCTTATCTGACTTCGTGACCTTTTTTCGTATTTTCTTGACTATTGCTAGAGTGGTTTGCCATTGCCTTCTCCTACTCATCTTCTAGATGAGGAAACTGAGACAAACAGGGTCACGTGACTTGCCCAAGGTCTCATTTTGAACTGAGTTCTTTATGACTCCAGGTACAGTGCTCTAGCCATTGTGTCAATTAGCTGCCAATATAATGCTTTAAGGTTTGCATGTACTTTATATACATTATCTCATTTAATCCTCCTAATAACCTTGGGAGACGTGCTATTACAAACTCATTTTATAGAAGAGGCAGTTGGTGTTGAGAAAAGCTAAATGACCCCCTGCATCACACTTCTACTAAGTGTCAAAGGTAGAATTTGAACTCAGGTCTTCCTAAATGCATTACCTAACAGCCCCAGGAATACTGAACTCAACTCTGATGGAGACCAGGCTGTTTGGTGCCACAGGTGGGATTGGCAAAGAGGAGAATGGTGATGGTGGTGGTGGAGCAAATTGTTCTTAACATAGAGTTCACTTAGAAGAGTGTTCTAAGTGGCAAGTAGGTATAGTTGAAGTTCAAATCTTACTACTAGTATAATAATTCAGGTTGAAGATAGTTTTGTTGGCAGCCTGGGAATCTAACTCGAGTTTATAGCATGATTTCTTTGGGAAAAAATGTGATTTGAATTTCTAACAGCTTATTTACAAGTGAACTTTTGAAATGCAAGTGTGCTTTGTAAGTGTGAGAATTACCTACATGGTAACTTACACATTTCCTAAAAGTCTTCCCTGTAGAGTGAGCCAGGAAATAACAATCAAGAAGTGGTATTTTGCTTAGTCTTCACCAACATAAGTGCAAAAGGAAACTTGCCCATGGCCTGTATGCTGCAACTCTTAGGAGCCTGTCTCCCTACAATTCTTTTAGAGAGAGTGAGTAAAGTTACATTCCAGAAAAGAACATTTGTCTTCAATAATGGTGATTTTATCTGGCCTTGTCAGGGATGGGCAGGGAAGGAGAGATCTAAGGACAATTATGCCTAAACAAAATAAGAGACATATGGGAACTATTTAAACATGGAAATTGAAAGGTTGATTTGATATTTTAAAACCTATTTCCAGGAGGACAGTTGCTGTGTATGTGTAAAAATTTGTGAGAAATAAAGATAGCAAATGCATTTTAAGTGGAGTTGGCCAGTTCATTAGAAGCATCTGAAACATATATCTTGAATTGAGAAATGGGAATAGCTGTTTTAGCTTAAATGGTTGTATTATTTTAATATACACCATTATGATTAAGGGTATCATATCCAACAGAAGTATGGACATATATTGAAAATACTAAAAATGAGTTTTATAACAAAGCCTGTTCTGAGCAATGTAAATCACCATAGTTATTGTCATATAATTAACATAAATAATTTTATTTTACTTTCTGTGAAACTTAGTGAGTCCCATAATTTTATGATTATGCATGAGTACAAACCATAATTTCTTCCAATTGAAGTTCCACATGATAGGAGCTAACATTTTATATATATATATATATATACGATCATCAGGTTAGTTCATTCATACCCACATCCTCTATCTATGTGTAACCCGTTTAAAGGTCATGATAATCATATAAATTTCAATATTGACAGTTATCAGCTCCTCATATAGGGATGTGAACATTTTGCTCTTGTTGCATCCCAAGTTATGTGCATGTGTGCATGAGTGTGCATGTGTGTATGTATGTATGTGTGATGCTGTGTTTTCTTTGTTTACCTTTTTATGTCTTTCTTGAGTCTTGTAATTGAAGATCAAATATTCAATTGAGCTCTGGCTTTTTCAGCAAGAAAGTCTGGAAGTCCCTTATTTCATTAAATGACCATCTCCTTGTCTGAAAGATTATGCTCACTTTTGTTGGGTAGTTAATTCTTGGTGGTAGTCCTAGCTCTCTTGACCCATGAAATATCAAATTCCAATCCCTCTGCTAATTTTTTTTGACATAGGAAATGAATGCTTTATTAACTTCTGTTTTACATCATTCATTTCCGCCAGATTTTGAGTTACAATCATTTTCCCCCCGTTATTCCCCTAGCCAACCTCCCAGAATAGCAGTCCCACAAGATATCGCTTCCTCCAATCTGCTCTCTCCCATACCTTCTCCCATAGCCCCTTCAACTTTTCCATTAGAGGAAGGTGAATCTTTGTGTCCCAATGCCTGCCCATCTTATCTCCCAATTACAAGCAAAAGAGTATTAATAATAGTATTTATATATATTTGAAACATTTAATGTTAAGACCTCGAATTCCAGATCCATTTCCTTCCTCCCTTGTCACCCATTCCCTCTGGGAAGATTAATAATTCAGTATATGTTGTACATGTTTAGCTATGCAAAATATTATCATAGTAGATATATTGTACAAGGCTGCTTATAATTCCCTCCCACCCATCCCACCCCCCACCTGGTCCATTCCCCACATGATCCTGTCCCTTTTCTATAGTGGGTACTTCCAACCTCCCTTCCCCACAAGGACGCCCTCCCATCCATCATCCCTCCTCTCATCCCCCTTCCCCCTATTCTGCTGCAGGTTGAGATATCCCATTTAGTATGTATGTCAGTCTCTCCCTGAACCAAATTCAATGAGAATGTAGTTTTGCCTTTTTTGCCTTCCTATTCTCCCCCTCCCTTGCAACCACTTCCCCTTGCTTCCTCTACATGAGATAGTTTACCCTACTCTGTCTCTCCCCATCTCCTCTTGCCACTTTCCTCTTTCACCTCATAATTTCATCCCTTGAGTATTCTCCCTTCCCAACAAATTCAACCTATGCCCTCTATCCATATATAACTGTAATCATATACAGACACATTCACATATGTATTCAAATGACCACACAGCCTTCTTCCATTGTTTTCATAGTGAGAAAGATATCATCAGTCACAGTTATTGCTTTTCCATATAGGAATGTAAATAGTTCAACTTTGATAAGTTCCTTTTGATTTCTTTTCCCTGATTACCTTCTCAGGCATCTCTTGCTTCTTGTGTCTGGATGTCAAATTTTCTATTCAATTCAGGTTTTTTCCTCAAGAGTGCTTGAAAGTCCTCTATTCCACTGAATGACCATATTTTCCCCTGAAAGAAAATACTCAGTTTTGTGGGGTAGGTGACCCTTGGGTTCATTCCCAGTTCTTATGCCCTCTGGAATATCATATTCCATGCCCTTCAATCCCTCAGTGTAGAAGCTGCCAGGTTCTGGGTTATTCTGGTTCTGTTTCCACAATACTGGAATTGTTTCTTGCTGGCTGCTTGTAGTATTTTCTCCTTGATCTGGGGATTCTGGAACCTGGCTATAATATTCCTGGGTGTTTTCTTTATGGGATCTTTTTCAGGAGGTGATCGGTGGATTCTTTCAACCTCTATTTTGCCCTCTGGATCTAAAACATCGGCAATTTTCCTTGAGAATTTCTTAAAGGGTGATTTCTAGGTTCTTTCTTTGACCATGGCTTTCAGGTAGTCCAATAATTTTTAAATTGTCTCTCCTGGACCTATTTCCCAGGTCTTTGGTTTTTCCCATGAGATATTTCACATTGCCTTCTAATCTTTCATTTGTTTGGATCTGTTTAACAGCATCTTGATTTCTCATAAAGTCATTAGATTCCATTTGCTCCAGTCTAACTCTCCTCAGTGAACTTTTGAGATTCTTTTTCCATCTGGCAAATTGGAGTTTTTAAGGCATTCTTCTCCTCATTGCCCTTTTGGGCCTCCTTTGCCATTTGAGTTAGTCTGTTTTTTAAGGTGTTGTTTTCCTCAGTCTGGCTGTTGACCCTCATTTCATAATTTTTCTGCATCCTTCTCATTTCTCTTTCCAATTTTTCCTCCACTTCTTTTATTTGATTTTTAAAGTCCTCCTTAAGGTCCTCTATGGCCTGCAACCTGCTCATGTTTTCCCCTGGGGCTTTTGGAGCAGGACTTCTGACCTCACAGTCCTTTTCCCACTCTATGCCCCCAAAATAGGAGTCTAGGGTTGCATGTTTCTCTTTCCTTTGCCTTGGCATGTTGCCACTTAATTACTTGACTTTTGGGCTTGTTGCCACACTATGGCTTTAAGGACAGATAGAGGAATTTTCGTCCCGAACGTGTGGGGGACAACTTCCGTTTCTGGCAAGCTGTAAACCCACCCATGACTTCCACCCTAGATTACAATCCAGATCCAGGGAGGTTAAAGCAAGAGTGATTACCCGCAATGACTGATCGCTGGATCTCCCTAGAATTCTCAGGCCAGGAGCTGGAGCTGCCTCTGAAAACTACAAAATGGCGTGTCTCCTCAGTGGCTTCTAGCCCCCTGGGGAGGGAGCCGGAGCATTCCCCAAATACCGGTCCCAAAGTCCATAGGACACTAACCTCTTACTTTGTCCTAGGCATGTCTATGTTGATAATTCTGGAGTCGCCACAGCTGCTGGTGTTCTGGCATTCCTCCAGCCGGCTGTTGGCCCTGCCGCCCTAGGGCTAAAACCTCGGCTCACGGGGACCTCGTCTCCGGCTCGGCTCGGCTTCCCGGGCGCTGCTGGCCCGCAGACCACTGTGCTGGCCCTTCCTGCAGTGCTGCTGGGCTGTTCTCAGCAGGAGGTTAGCTTCTCTGTGTCGTTATGTGGGTGCTGGGGCTCCAGAAGTTGTTCAGTGTCCCCTTTTACATAGTTTGGGGGGAATCTGGGGGCAGACTGGCTTGGATGAGCTGCTAGGTCCTGTATGATCCTGACTGTAGTTCCACAATATTTGAATTTTTTTTCAGGCTGCTTGCAGTGTTTCTTCCTTAATCTTGTAATTCTGGAATTTGGCTACTATATTTCTTGGAGTTTTCAATTTGGGATCTCTTTTAGATGGAGTCTGGTGAATTCTTTTGATAACTAATTTATCTTCTGATTCCAGGACTTCAGGACAGTTTTTTTTTGACAATCTCTTGGAGGATGTTGTCCTGGATGCTTTTTTCATCTTGGCTTTCTGGTAGACCAATAATTCTTAAGTTATCTCTCCTGGATCTGTTCTCTATGTCAGTTGTTTTTCCAGTGAGATATTTTACACTTTCTTCCAATTTTTAAATCTTCATATTTTGTTTGATTGACTCTTGGTGCATCATAGAGTTCTGAGTTTCAATTTGACTGAATCTAATTTTTAGCACATTATAGTCTTCAGTTAGTTTTTGAAGGCCCCTTTTTAGGGAGATATTTTCTCCAATTACTTCACTAATTTTACTTTTTAAGGATTTGTTTTCTTCAGTGAAACTTTTTTTCCAATTTGGTTACTGCCTCCCTGATTTGGTCTTTAAAAACTTTCTTAAGCTCCTCCAGGAATGCTATTTGCACTTGAGACCAGTTCATATTTCCTTCTGTGGTCTCAGTTGTGAGTAAAGAGTCCATGTTTTCCTCTGTATTTGGTTGTTCTTGACCTACATAATAAGCTTGGATCGATTTTCTTGCCTTCCCCTTCTCCTTCTCAGCTTCCTTCCTTCCCATTGTGATTTCCTATTTCCTAATTTCTCAGGCTCTGAGCTAAGGGCCTGGTTTTTGACATTGAATGCGGTAGCTTCTGGGTGTCTAGTTTGAGGCTAAGGCAGAAGTCTCAGTGTGGTATGTTGATGTGTATAGAGTAATCTGTGGAGGAGGGGTGGTCTGGCCACTTCATATTTCTGCCTCTGTACTCCTGGGCTACAGCTCCAGGAGGCTTTTGCTGGTCAGGTGAGGTGGGGCTTGATGGGACCCCTCCTCCTATTCTCTTCAGACTCCTTACTGCCTCAGTTACACCCCTTCTAGATGACTTCCAAGCCAGAGGCTATTTCCACTATTTTAGGATTTCTCTATGGGTGGGAGACTTATATTTGGGTTTTCTACTTCATGAAGGAGGAATTGGAGCTGCTAGAGTTTACTTTGCCATTCTTGCCCCTGGAGAAACAGGCAGGCAGTTTCTAAACTTCTAGGCTGGGGGCTGATAGTCCAGGAGAAGCTGTTGTCTCTCCTGGGAGCCCGAGCCCTATCTTACCTGGCTCCAATGATTCCCCCCATCCCCTGGTGAGATGGCTGCCATTTCTCCTTGGGATGCGTAAGTTGGCTGGCTGGGGCTTCTTCTTTCTTTGGTGTAGTCTTCTTGTCTGCTCTCAAGTATGAGCTGTGCAGACACCATATGCTCCACGCTTCCCCTGTCTAGACCAACTGTATCACAGTGGATTCTGTCACTCCATAATCAGTTCAGATTCACTTTTTAAAGTTTAGTGACTGGATTCACAGAGGAGCTTAGAGAAGTTACTACTTCATTTCAGCCATCTTGGCTCTACCCCAGCTTTTATATAATTTTTAAGGTGTGGAAAGCACTGTGCATATGTTGTCTCATTTGACCATTATAACAGCTCTGTACAATAATCCCTATTTTTATCTCCACTTTACAGATGAGGAATCTAAGGCAAAGAATTCAGCCCAGTCAACATCTAGTAACATGACAGTCCTGACTTAGCAGAATGGTAATGAGTTTAGAAGGAAAAGAATTTATTCTGGAAGGGGCATCTTCTTTTTTTTATTAATTTTTAATTTTTAAAAACAAATGCTTTATTAACTTCTGTTTTACATCATTCATTTCCGCCAGATTTTGAGTTACAGTCATTTTCCCCCCATTATTCCCCTACCCAACCTCCCAGAGTAGTAGTCCCACAGGATATCGCTTCCTCCAATCTGTTCTCTCCCATACCCCCATCGACTTTTCCATTAGAGGAAGGTGAATCTTTGTGTCCCAATGCCTGCACATCTTGTCTCCCTATTACAAGCAAAAGAGTATTAATAATGGTATTTATATATATTTGAAACATTTAATGTTACGAACTCGAATTTCAGATCCATTTCCTCCCTCCCTTGTCACCCATTCCTTCTTGGGAGATAAGTAATTCAGAATATGTTGTACATGTCTAGCTATGCAAAACATTATCATAGTAGATATATTGTACGAGGCTGCTTATAATTCCCTCCCACTCATCCCACCCCCCACCTGGTCCATTCCCTACATGATCCTGTCCCTCTTTTATAGTGGGTACTTCCAACCTCCCCTCACCCCAAGGATGCCCTCCCATCCATCATCCCTCCTCCCATCCCCCTTCCCCCTATCCTGCTGCAGGTTGAGATATCCCATTTAGTATGTATGTCATTTTCTCCCTGAACCAAATTCAGTGTGAATGTGGTTTTGCCTTTTTAGCCTTCCTTATTCTCCCCCTCCTTTGCAACCACTTCCCCTTGCTTCTTCTACATGGGATAGTTTACCCTACCCTGTCTCTCCCCATCTCCTCTTGCCACTTTCCTCTCTCACCTCATAATTTCATCCCTTGAGTATTCTCCCTTCCCAACAAATTCAACCTATGCCCTCTATCCATATATAACTAACCATATACACACACATTCCATATGTATTCATATGACCACACCCCCTTCTTCCATTATTTTCATAGTGAGAAAGATATCATCAGTCACAGTTAGTGCTTTTCCATATAGGAATGAAAATAGTTCAACTTTGATAAGTTCCCCTTGATCTCTCTTCCCCGATTACCTTCTCAGGCATCTCTTCCTTCCTGTGTCTGGATGTCAAATTTTCTATTCAATTCTGGTTTTTTCCTCAAGAATGCTTGAAAGTCCTCTATTCCACTGAATGACCATATTTTCCCTTGAAACAAAATACTCAGTTTTGCTGGGTAGGTGACCCTTGGGTTCATTCCCAGTTCTTATGCCCTCTGGAATATCATATTCCATGCCCTTCAATCCCTCAGTGTAGAAGCTGCCAGGTCCTGGGCTATTCTGATTGTGTTTCCACAATATTGAAATTGTTTCTTCCTGGCTACTTGTAGTATTTTCTCCTTGATCTGGGGATTCTGGAACCTGGCTATAATATTCCTGGGAGTTTTCTTTTTGGGATCTTTTTCAGGAGGTGATCGGTGGATTCTTTCAACATCTGTTTTGCCCTCTGGATCTAAAACATCAGGGCAGTTTTCCTTGAGAATTTCTTGAAGGGTGATTTCTAGGTTCTTTCTTTGATCATGGCTTTCAGGTAGTCCAATAATTTTTAAATTGTCTCTCCTGGATCTATTTTCCAGGTCAGTGGTTTTCCCATGAGATATTTCACATTGCCTTCTAATCTTTCATTTGTTTGGATCTGCTTAACAGCATCTTGATTTCTCATAAAGTCATTAGCTTCCATTTGCTCCAGTCTAACTCTGAAGGAATGAATCTCCTCAGTGAACTTTTGAGATTCTTTTTCCATCTGGCAAATTCGACTTTTTAAGGCATTCTTCTCCTCATTGCCCTTTTGGGCCTGCTTTGCCATTTGAGCTAGTCTGTTTTTTGCTCTTTTTTTTTTTTTTTTTTTTGGAGGGCAATTGGGGTTAAGTAACTTGCCCAAGGTCACATGGCTAGGTTTTTGTCTGTGTGTGCATTAAGTGTTTGAGGTTGGATCCGAACTCAGGTCCTTCTGAATCCGGGGCCGACACTCTACTCACTGCGCCACCTAGCCGCCCTGAGCTAGTCTGTTTTTTAAGGTGTTGTTTTCCTCAGTCAGGCTGTTGACCCTCATTTCACACTTTTCCTGCATCCTTCTCATTTCTCTTTCTAATTTTTCCTCCACTTCTCTTATTTGATTTTTAAAGTCCTTCTTAAGGTCCTCTATGGCCTGCAACCTGCTCATGTTTTCCCCTGGGCCTTTTGGAGCAGGACTTCTGACTTCACAGTCCTTTTCCCGCTCTATGCCCCCAAAATAGGAGTCTAGGGTTGCATGTTTCTGTTTCCTCTGCCTTGGCATGTTGCCACTTGATTGCTTGACTTTTGGGCTTGTTGCCACACTATGGCTTTAAGGCCAGATAGAGGAATTTTTGTCCCGAACGTGTGGGGGGCAACTTCCGTTTCTGGCAAGCTGTAAACCCACCCACAACTTCCACCCTAGATCACAATCCAGATCCAGGGAGGTTAAAGCAAGAGTGATTACCCCCCAAGACTGATCACTGGATCTCCCCACGATTTGTAGGCTGGGAGCCTGAGCTGCCTCTGAAAACTACAAAATGGAGTGTCTCCTCAGCAGCTTCTAGCCCCCAGGGGAGGGAGCTGACACGTTCCCCAAATACAGGTCCCAAAGTCCATAGAACACTAACCTCTTACGTTGTCCTAGGCATGTCTATGTTGATAATTCTGGAGTCGCCACAGCTCCTGGTGTTCTGGGTTTCCTCCAGCCGGCTGCTGGCCCTGCCACCCTGGGGCTAAAACCTCGGCGCACGCGGACCTGGGCTCGGCTCGGCTCCTGCGCTCTGTGCATTGCGCGCTGCCAGGTCCCAGACCTCTGCGCTGGTCCTTCCTGCAGGGATGCTGGGCTGTCCTCAGCGGGAGGTTAGCTTCTCTGTGTCGTTCTGTGGGTGCTGGGGCTCCAGAAGTTGTTCAGTGTCCCCTTTTACATAGTTTGTGGGGAATCTGGGGGCAGAGAGGCTTGGAAGAGCTGTTTCTACTCCGCCATCTTGGCTCCGCCCCCGGGGCATCTTCTTCCATGGACTTGAAACTAGACCTGAAAACTTGGAGAGCTCAAAGAATGCTTCATAGAGAAGATGGCACCTGAATTGAATCTTGAAAGGAGGCCACAAAACTGACAGGTGGAGATGAGAAAGAAGTATATGCCAGGGGTGGGGAGAGCTTTTATTAATACATGGAGGTCAGAGATTATGGAATATTATTTGAGGCTTAATTAATAGCGCATATTGATGAGAATATAATGTTAATGAAGGAGACCTGGTAGTAGTACATTTTGACTGCGACAAAAACTTAATGGGGAGAAGGGGTGTAGTATGAAATCAGGCTAGAAAGACAGAGAGGAACAAAATTGTTAAAATCCTTAAACATCAGGCTTAAGGAGTTTGCATTTGATCCAGTAGAAGCAGAAGAATACCATGGTTAGACCTATACTATAAGAACACTATTTTGGCCACTGTTTGGAAAATGATTTGGAGAGGAGAGAAACTGGGACTTTCAGGTAGTCTAATAATTTTAAAATTATCTCTCCTGGATCTATTTTCCAGGTTAGTGGTTTTTCCCATGAGATATTTCACATTTCCTTCTATTCTTTCATTTGTTTGGATCTGTTTAACAGCATCTTGATTTTTCATAAAGTCATTAGCTTCCATTTGCTCCAGTCTAACTCGGAAGGAATGAATCTCCTCAGTGAGCTTTTGAGATTCTTTTTCCATCTGGCAAATTTGGGTTTTTAAGGCATTGTTCTCCTCATTGCCCTTTTGGGCCTCTTTTGCCAGTCTATTTTTAAGGTGTTATTTTCCTCAGTCAGGCTGTTGACCCTCATTTCATACTTTTCCTGCATCCTTCTCATTTCTCTTCCCAATTTTTCCTCCACTTTTCTTATTTGAATTTTAAAGTCCTTCTTAAGGTCCTCTATAGCCTGTAACTCACTCATATTTTCTTTTGGGGCTTTTGGAATAGTATTTCTGACCTCAAAGTCCTCCTCCTGTTCCATGCTTCGATATACTTTGCCCCCAAAATAGGAGTCTAATGTTGCATTTTTCAGTTTATTTTTTTTTCTTTTGCGTAGGCATATTGCCACTTAATTACTTGACTTTTAGGCTTGTTGCCACAGTAGGACTCTGCCACCAGACAGGGGAGCTTCTGTCCTGAATTTTGGGGTCTTCACAACTTCCGGTTCTGGCAAGTTGGATACCTACCCCAAACCTCCCACCCAGATCATAATCCAGATCCAAGCAGTTTAAAGCAAGAGTGATTAACCCCCAAGACTGATCGCTAGATCTCCCTACAGTTCACATGCCAGTAGCTGGAGCTGCCACTGAAACTGCAAAATGGCATGTCTCCTCAGTGGCTTCTATCCCCCAGGGGAGGAAGCCAACGCATTCCCGAAATACTGGTCCCAAAGTCCAGAGGGCACTAACCTCTCACTTTGTCCTAGGCATGTCTGTGTTGATAATTCTGGAATCGCCACAGCTTCTGGTGTTCTGGGGTCCCTCCAGCAGGCTGCTGGCCTGGCTGCCCTCGGGCTAAAACCACAGCTCACACAGACCTGGGCTCGGCTCCCACCTCACTGCGCTGGCCTCTCTCTGCAGGGTTGCTGGGCTGTCCTCAGTGGGAGGTTAGCTTCTCTGTGTTGTTCTGTGAGTGCTGGGGCTCCAGAAGTTGTTCAGAGTCCCCTTTTACATGGTTTGGAGGTGATCTGGGGGAAGAGCAACTTGGACATGCTGTTTCTACTCCGCCATCTAAAATTGATGACATTTTCAAGAGAACATGTATAAAATGAGAAGAGAAGAGGGACAAAATGTAAATATGGGGGGATAGCCACACAAATGTGACAGGAGCTAGATTATTACTTAGAAAAGGAGACTGTGGCACAGAAGTCTTCAGACAATAGAACTAGGAGGAAGCATTCAGACCAAGGAAGGAGAAAGTGTCCAAAAAATAAACAAAATAAAAAATTCCAAAATAAGTCACGGAGGTTGAGAACTCAGAAAGACAGGCCATCATATTTATAAATTAAAAGATCATTGATAACCTTGGCGTTTCAATCAAGTGGGGAGGCCATAAACCAAATCATAAGGCATTTAGATGTGAGTGGGTGATAAGAAAGGTCAAGTGAGTTGCACCAGGGATAGAGCACTGGATCTAGAGTCAGAAAGATGAGTTCAAATGTGACCTCAGACATTTATTAGCTTTGTCACCATGGATAGGTCAAGTAGTTTCCATCTGCCTCAGTTTCCTCTTCTGTAAAGTGGGGCTAATAATAACACCTTCTGCTCAGGGCTGTTGTGAGGACAAATTGAGATTTGTTTAAAAACTTTCACAAATATTAAAACATTATATAAATACTAACTAATATCATGATTCTTTCTAGAAATTTGGCAGCAACAGAGAGGAGTTCTAGGATGACAACTTGTGGTACAGTCAAGTCAAGGTTATTTTAAGGGTGAGATTTCCCTACACATGATTGTAAGTTTTGGGAATTAGCTATGTAGATAGTGAGAGAGGAAAAATGAGCGCAGTAATGACCAACTGGGCAAACAACTAGGGGAGAAAAAACAGAAGTAGACAGGAATAAAAGTTTGGCCTTAGCAAAGAGAAAGGTCACCTCTTTCTCAGAGATAAGAATCATTGGGTGATGCTAGATCACCCTGTTCCTCATTCCTGTCCTAGATGGATGGGTGAAGATATAGAAAGATTTTAAAATATGAGAGGGTAGGGAACGGAAAGATGAGAGTGGGTAACTTTTGTTTTCTCACTGCAGTCCTAAGGAGGCAGAGAGACAAAGAAGTGGATGAGGCATTATAGACCTGAATAGATTAGAGGTTTGGAGTTGCTGCTGGGGGAAGTAGGCTATCAAGAAAATCAAAGTAGAAACTGCCTTGATGGAAGTTCAAACCAGTGAAATTACAGCTTCTTAGCCTATTGAACCCTAATCCATTTCATAATGAAATCTTCATTCATTTCAAGAAAATTTATTGAATCTACTATGTCTCTGAAATTATTCAGGCATTGAATAGCCTTTGGTGCTCCCAACAAGCAACCTAATTAGTCACTTAATGTTTGCAATTGTATTTTCCTCTGCAGCCCTTAGTGAATGATGCAGAATCTCCTGGACATTTAGATAATAGTTCCTTTGGAATCCTGTTGGTTATGTCTAAGGAACTTCTTGGATGCAGCACCCCAAGATCAAAAGAACAAGTCATACAAAGCCACAATGAAAGTGTCATAACAAACACATCCACATTACAGTGATTTAATGCACTTGTCAAATCAATATCTCAATTTCCTCATGTGTTAAATGAAAGGGCTTTGGAGTAAGTGGTCTCTCCTCAATGGTCCCTTCCTACCCCAGATCTTGTACCCTAATGTTCAGAAAGAGTTCATGTAGGTTCAGCAAGATGTCAGCTTACTTTATTGGTGAGAACACAGTGCTACTGACAATCTACAAAAGCATAATCTGTTCTTTGTGTTTACACTGCCAAGGTTATGGGATCAGTGCCTGTGTAAGCCAGTTAGCTTTACTCTGTTATGTGGACACAGACTGTAGCTCTTAGCTGGTTGGTCACAAAGGGGGTTTGAATGAGAAAGTATGGATGGTTCAGCAGAAATGCATCCCTACTATAGAAAAATAAAAGAAAAACAAAAACTCATACCCCATTGAGGTGGAAGTTACCAAGGTCATATTTATCTATCACTGACTTTACATTCCTTTCCTAAAGTTCTGCTCTGTTTCCTCACCTTGGCATGTGCACAAACTTGTGGGTTTGGATGTTTTCATGTATTTTAAGAACCAAGGAAAGGAAAATTAGATTTTCTTTTTCTTTCTTTTTTAGTAATTTATTTTCCCTAGTTACATGTAAAAACAATTTTAACATTCTTTTTTTAAATTTTTAGTTCTAGATTCTTTCCCTTCTTCCTTTCCTACCCTCCTTTATTGAGAAGGCAAGCAAATTAATTTAGATTATGCATGTGTAGTCATGCAATACATATCCATAATAGTCATGTTATGAAAGAAAATATAGAATTTCCCCCCAAAAAACCTAAAGAAACTTAAAGTTTTAAAAAAAGTATGCTTCAATCTGTATTCAGATACCATCAGTTATTTTTCTGGGGATGGAACATTTCTCATCATTAAGTCCTTCAGAGCTATCTTAGATAATTATATTGCTGAGAATAGCTAAGTCATCCTCAGCTTATAATCTTACAGTATTACTATTACCTTGTACATGAGACATTTGACTTTGTATCAGCCAATACAAGTCTTTCTAGGTTTCTCTGAGACCATCCTGCTCATTTCTTTTACAATAGTATTCTGTCATAATCACATATCACAACTTGTTCAACAATTTCCCCAAATGATGTTCATCTTCTCAATTTCTAATTATTTGCCCCTAGGAATGTGCTGCTATAAATATTTTTGTACCTATAGGTCATTTATCTTTTTGTTTTTTCATCTCTTTTGGGATACAGACCTAACAATGATCTTTCTAGGTCAAAGGCTATATATGTTTTTATAGCCATTTGGAAATGGTTGCCAGTTGCTCTAGGGAATGGTTAATTTATTTCACAACTTCACCAACAGTACATTGATGTCTCATTTTTCCATATCCCCTCCAACACCTGTCATTTACCTTTTATGTCCTGTTAGCCAATTTAATAGGTATGAGGTAGTACTTCAGAATTGTTTCAATTTGCATTCTCCAGTCAGCAGTGTTAGAGTATTTTTTCATATGGCTGTAGATAGCTTTGATTACATCATCTCAAAACTGATTCTATCTTTTGATCATTAATTGAGGAATGGCTTGTTTAAATAAATTTGTCTCAGTTTTCTATATGTTTGAGAAATGAGGCCTTTTTCAGAGAAACATGCTTCAAAAATTTCTTCATAATTATTATGGCTAATTGTATTTCCCTCAATCCTATTCCACCCTATTTACTCTATTCTTTCTCCTTTCACCCTGTCACTCCTCAAAAGTGTTTTGCTTCTAACCATCCCCTCCCCCAACTCCCCTCCCTTCTATCACCACCCCCCTTTCTCTTATCCTGTTCCTCTCCTACTTTCCTTTAGGGTAAGATAGATATCTATACCCAATTGAGAGTGTATGTTATTACCACTTTAAGCCAATTCTTTTTTTTAAATATTTTTATTTATTTATTTATTTATTTTTTGATCAGCTGGATTTTCTGATCTTTTTTTTTTTTAAATTAAACAAATGCTTTATTAACTTCTGGTTTACATAATTCATTTCCACCACCTTATGAGTTACATTTCCCCCCCATTTTTTCCCTACCCACCACCCCAGAATAGCAGTCCCACTAGATATCCCCTCATCCAATCTGCTCTCTCCCATATCTTCTCCCATACCCCCTTCGACTTTGCCATTAGGGCAAGGTGAATCTCTGAGCCCCACTGCCTGGACATCTTATGAAACATTTAATTTTAAAACTTCGATTTTCAGATCCATTCCCTTTCTCCCTTGTGACCCACTCCCTCTGAGAAGATAAGCAATTCAGTATGTGTTGTACATGTACATCTATGCAAAACATTACCATAGTAGATATATTGTAAAGGACTGCTTATATTTCCCTCCCACCTGTCTCACCTCCCACCTGGTCCATTCCCTATTTTGATCCTGTCCCTCTTTGATAGTGGGTACTTCTAACCTCCCCTATCCCCAGAATGCCCTCCCCTTCATCATCCCCCCTCCCATCCCCTTTCCCCTACTCAGGAGAGTGAGTGAGGGTAAGATATTCCATTTAGTATGTATGTGATTCTCTCCTTGAGCCAACTTCAATGAGAATATGCTTTTGCCTTTTTGCCTTCCTGTTCTTCCCCTCCTCTGCAACTACTTCCCCTTGCCTCTTCTACATGAGATAATTTGCCCTACCCTGTCTCTCTCCATCTCCTCTTGCCACTTTCCTCTCTCACCTCTTGACTTCACCCCTTAAGAATCATCCCTTCCTTGGGGTGGCTAGGTGGCGCAGTGAGCAGAGAGCCAGCCCTGGAGCCAGAAGGACCCAGCTCAGATCTGGCCCCAGACACCCAAGACACAAACAAAAACCCAGCCACGTGAACCTGGACAAGTCACCCAACCCCAATTGCCCTCCAAAAAAAATAATCATCCCTTCCCATCAAATTCAACCTGTGCCCTCTATCCATGTATACCTGTGAACATATGCCAAGTACCCTTCTTCAATTATTTTCATAATGAGAAAGGTTTCATCAAACACAGTTATTGTTTTTCCATGTAGGACTGTAAATAGTCCAACTTTGATAAGTTCCTTTTGATTTCTTTTCCTTGATTACCTTCTCAAGCATCTCTTCCTTCTTGTGTCTGAATGTCAAATTTTCTATTCAACTCTGGTTTTTTCATCAAGAATGCTTGAAAGTCCTCTATTCCACTGAATGACCATATTTTCCCCTGAAACAAGATACTCAGTTTTGCTGGGTAGGTGACCCTTGGGTTCATTCCCAGCTCTTTTGCCCTCTGGAATATCATATTCCATGCCCTTCTATCCCTCAATGTAGAAGCTGCCAGGTCCTGGGCTATTCTGATTGTGTTTCCACAATATTGAAATTGTTTCTTCCTGGCTGCTTGTAGTATTTTCTCCTTGATCTGGGGATTCTGGAACCTGGCTATAATATTCCTGGGAGTTTTCTTTTGGGGATCTTTTTCAGGAGGTGATCTGTGGATTCTTTCCACCTCTATTTCCCCCTCTGGGTTTAAAACATCAGGGCAACTTTCCTTGAGAATTTCTTTAAGGATGATTTCTAGGTTCTTTCTTTGATCATGGCTTTCAGGTAGTCAAATAATTTTTAAATTATCTCTCCTGGATCTATTTTCCAGGTCAGTTGTTTTTCCCAAGAGATATTTCACATTGCCTTCTATTCTTTCATTTGTTTGGATCTGTTTAATAGTATCTTGATTTCTCATAAAGTCACTAGCTTCCATTTGCTCCAGTCTAACTCGGAAGGAATGGATCTCCTCAGTGAGCTTTTGAGATTCTTTTTCCATCTGGCAAATTCGACTTTTTAAGGCATTCTTCTCCTCATTGCCTTTCTGAGCCTCTTTTGCCATTTGAGTTAGTCTATTTTTTAAGGTGTTATTTTCCTCAGTCAGGCTGTTGACTGTCATTTCATACTTTTCTTGCATCTTTTTCATTTCTCTTCCCAATTTTTCCTCCACTTCTCTTACCTGCCTCTTAAGGTCCTCTATGGCCTGTAGCCAGCTTGTAGTTTCATTTGGGGCTTTTGGTGCAGGAGTTCTGACCTCACAGTCCTCCTCCATGCTTTGAACCTCTTTGCCCCTAAAATAGGAGACCAATGTTGAACTTTTCTGTTTATTTTGTTTCGTTTGCCTAGGCATATTGCCACTTAATTACTTGATTTTGGGGCTTGTTGCCACAGTAGGACTCTGCCAACAGACAGGGGAGCTTCCACCCAAAGGTGGGGTCTTCCCAACTTCTGCCAGTTGGGTGGCCTCTGTAAAGCCTCCACCCTCTCTGGCAAGTTGGATACCCACCCCAAACTTCCCCCCCAGACCACAATCCCGATCCAGGCAGTTTAAAGCAAAAGCGATTAACCCCCAGACTGATTGCTGGATCTTCCTACAGTTCACAGACCAGGAGCTAGAGCCACTACTGACACTGCAAAATGGCTTCTGTGCAGCTGTTTCTTCAGCAGCTTTTTGCCCCCAGGGGAGGAAGCCACGTGTTCCCCAAATACTGGTCCCGAAGTCCATAGGGCACTAACCTCTCACTTTGTCCTAGGCATATCTGTGCTGATAATTCTGGAATCGCCACAATTGCTGGTGTTCTGGGGTTCCACCAGCCGGCTGAAGGCCCAGCCGCCCTGGGGCTAAAACCGCGGACCTGGGCTTGGCTCTGAGGGCTGCGCTGTCGGTTCCCAGGGTGCTGTGCTGCCTGCTCTCAGAGCGCTGCACTGGCTGCTCCCTGCAGGGCTGCTGGGCTGTCCTCAGCAGGAGGTTAGCTTCTCTGTGCCGTTCTGTGGGTGCTGTGGCTTCAGAAGTTGTTCGGAGCTCCCTTTCACATTGTTTGAAATTTGTGTGGGGCAGAGCACATTGGAAATGCTGTTTCTACTCAGCCATCTTGGCTCCGCCCCCCACTTTAAGCCAATTCTAATGAGAGTTAGGCTCACTTCCCCTCATCTCCCCCCTCTTCCCTTCCACTGTAAAAGCTTTTTCTTGCCTCTTTTAAAGGAAATAATTTACCCCTTTCTACCTCTCTCTTTCTCTTTCTCCCAGCACTTCCATTTCTTACCCCTTAATTTTATTTTTTTAGATATTATTTCATATTCAACTGACCCCTGTGCCCTCTATCTATGTATACTTCTAACTACCCTAATAATGAGAAAAGTTCTATGAGTTACAAGAAAAATTTGAGTTTCAATTGAAATTGAGCTAGGGATGGGAACCTTTAGCTTGTAACTATCATAAAAAACATTCTCAGAAGGAAGGGGGATAACTAGATCTCAGAAGTGTCTCTTACTCTTTTCCTTTATAATCCAACAGATTTATATTTCTGGGTGCTGATCATTCAGTTGGCAACTGTCACCAGTGCTATTTTGTCCCCTAGGATTACCTAGGTTGTATTGTCCTGGTCCATATATGGAAAGAAAACTCAGACAACTTGTGCTAAAACAAAGAATTTCCTAGGCAACTACCAATATGTTGAGAAGGTACATATTTAATAGTAGTGTGATAAGATAAATATTATAAATTTGTATATGTCTATAACTTTTTACATCTTCAAAAAATCTTTTAATATGCAATGCATCATTTGTTGGTAATATGGTAACAAAATATTGACACATTCTATAATAGAAACATCATGTATCATATTGACTTATTAAGGAAATCTTTGATGAACAGTCTTTTCCCCTCATGTCTAGCTTTATTGGAGCCTCTTAGAGATTTTTCAGTGGAATTTAAATCAGGTGAAGCATGCTTATCTCCATCTCTGTGATAAATGTCTTGACTTTTCGTGAAATGTCATATTCAAGTTCATTTTGTATCATTCTTCCACTTGGGAATTTCTGCTAATCCAGAACAATTCTAGTTTTCAGTATGTCAGTATATTTATCAGAATTCTTCATTATCTCAATTTGGACAAGTCAGGGAATAAATTGGGCAGCTAGGTGAATAGAGTTCCAGGCCTGGAGTCAGGGAAACTAATCTTCCCAAAAATCTGACCTGAGACATTTATTGTGTGGCCCTTGTCAAGTTGCTTAATCCTATTTGTCTTAGTTTCCTCATGTATAAAATGAACAGGAGAAGGAAATGGAAAACTATGTTTGTATTTTTGCCAAGAAATCCCCAAGTGGTATCATAAAGGGTCAGACACAAATCAGACATCTGAACAATAACAACAAAAT
Source organism: Gymnobelideus leadbeateri (assembly GCA_011680675.1). NCBI lineage: Eukaryota > Metazoa > Chordata > Mammalia > Diprotodontia > Petauridae > Gymnobelideus > Gymnobelideus leadbeateri. Next base: position 216,368 of record WOXC01004875.1, read on the forward strand.
AATAACAGCATTAGGTGATACAGGGGATAGAGCATCAAGTCTGGAGGCAGGAAACCTGAGTATTGAATCTTGGCTATGTCATTTATCAGCTGTGGTATCCTGAGCAATTCACTTAACCCTGTTTGCTTCAGTTCCTTTTCTGTAAAATGAGCTGGAGAAGGAAAAGACAAAGTACTCCATTATCTTTGTCAAAACAACAACAACAACAACAACAAAAAACACAACTGGGGTCATGAAGAATTGGACAGGACTGAAACAACTGAAATGGAGTAAAAATTTCCCAATACCTTTTTTTTACTTGAATATTTTACAGATAGATAAAGATGAAGATACAGAAGTTGTGTTATAGCATCACCTGGACTGCTTTGCACAATGGTTTTGGTTTAGCCTTGAATGAAAAAGTGAATTTCAGTTGTGAAAATGGCATTTGTGTCATTTAGAACATGACAAGTGTTTTATCTCCACAGCAAGAGTTAACAGCTGTGATTACTTATATGCTTGCTGTTCTTCAAATTTCAAGAAGCCTGTGTCACTCTATGAAGGAATCAGAACAACTCATCCAGCTTCCAGGTCCCTCAGAAGGTCTTTGTTTTTTTTTTTTTCCTCTGAGGATTAGTCAAGTTAAACCAACAATCATTTATTAAGTGCCTAATATGTGACAGAAAATTCAATATGTGTGGGAAATATAAGGAAAGGCAAAAATAATCCCTCCCTTAAAGGAGGGATTCACAATCTAATGGGTGAGACAATCAGCAAGTAACTACATACAAACAAGATATATTCAGGGCAAATTGGAGAAAATCTCAAAAGGAAGGCACTAGTATTAAGAAGGACAATCAAAACTTTGAACTGAAGGTAGGATTTTAGCTGAACTTGAGGGAAGCCAAGGAAACCCAGAGGTACAATAGGGGAGAGAGAGCAATCCAGGAATGGGGGATAGCTAGAATTGTAATGAGAGGAATAGCAAGGGATCCAGTGTCACTGGATTACAAAGTATGTGGTAGGGAGTAAGGTGTAATGAGAATGAAAAGATAATAAGAAGCCATGTTATGAAGGACTTTAAAAGACAAACATAGGATTCTTCATTTGATCCTGCAGGTAATAGAGAGCCACTGGAGTTTATTCAATAAGAAAATGTCACAGTTATACCTGTACTTTAGAGATATTACTTTAATAGCTGAATGAAAGATGAACTAGAGTAGAGAGTTATTTAAGAAGTTAACCAGAAGGCCATTGCAACAGTCCAGTTGTGAGACAATGACCTGTAAGAGCATCAGAAAAAGATAAGAAAGCACATAAAAGAAATGTTGTGAAAGTAGAATCAACAGAACTTGGCAACAGATTGGATATGTGTGGTAAGAGAGAATAAGAAGTTGAGGTAGTAAGGATGATGGTGCCCTTAACAGTAACACAGGGAGAGTTTGTTTCTTTTTTTTTTTTTGGTGGGGGTGGGGTGTGGGCAGTGATAGTGAGTTCAGTTTTGGACATATTGAACTTATGATGACTATGGGACATCTTTTTTTGAGATGTCTAGTAATCAGTTGGAAATGGAAGATTAGAGGGTAAGGAGAGAGGCTGGATAAATAGATCTGAGAGTCAGCTTCTTGAAGAAGATAATTTAATGCATGGGAGCTGATGAGATCACCAAGCAAAATAGTATAGAGGGAAAAGAGAAGAGCCTACACCAGAGCCTTAAGGAATGCTCATGAGTAGTGGGCAAGATCTGGATGAAGATCCAACAAAGGTAGAATGACAATAGGTAGTCAGACAAATAGGAGAGGCCTAAAGAGAAAAGTATATCAAGGAGAATAGGGTGATTAGCAATGCCAAAAACTGCAGAGAGATCAAGAAGTATAAGGACTGAAAAAGACAATTCAATTCGACAATTAAGAGATCATTGGGAACTTTGGAGAGAGTGTTTTCAGTTGAATGTTGAGATTGGAAGTTAGACTACCTTCAGGAGGCTATAAAGGAAGGAAATGTGCAGGTTTTAGATGTCCTTCTTAAGTTCAGCCATGAAGGAGGGGAGCGATATAGAATGGGAGTTGGTGGGGATGGATGAATTAAGTGAGAGTTTTTGAGGGAAGGTGGAACATGAGTGTAGACAAGCAGTAGGGAAGCAGCCAGTAGATAGCTATTGAATATTAATTAGAGAGGGAGATAATAGAGGAGGCAATCTGCCAGAGAAGGTAGGATAAAATGTGACCACCTCTGTATATATAAATGTTTACCTTGGCAAGGACAAGGACCACCTCTCTAAGAATGGAGAAAATCTTAGGAAAAGTTAATCTGCACAATAAACAAGGAAGAAGAAGGAATTCTGGATGAAGGGTTTCATTTTTTTTTTTTTAAAGCAATTGGGGTTAAGTAACTTGCTCAAGGTTACACGGCTAGTCATTATTTGTGCGTGGGTGCTCATTTTCTGAGGCCGGATCTGATCTCGGGTCATCCCAACTCCGAGGCCGGTGCTCTTACTCACTGCGCCACCTAGCCGCCCCTTTAGGGCAATTGGGGTTAAGTAACTTGCCCAAGGTTACACGGCTAGGTTTTTGTTTGTGCGGATTAAGTGTCAGAGGCCGGCTCCGAACTCAGGTCCTTCTGATTCCAGGGCTGGCGCTCTATTCACTGCGCCACCTAGCGGCCCCTGAAGGGTTTCATTTTTAAGTGAAATAGCAGGGCAAGTTTCTTAGCTAAGAAGATGGGAAGAATACGAGGCTTGAGAGCTTTTAGGGGGGGATCAATAAATTTGGAAAAAAAATGTTCTGATGAGTGGAATAGTGAATCAGTTAGAAATATAAAAGGATTTCTTTACAACATAGAAGATCCTGTTGAGATTATGGAATATAAATTTGTAATCCACTCAGTTATCAAGGTTTCATGATTCTCTACAGCTCCATTCAACAGCATGTGACTAGGAGCAAAGGTAATGAATGATGAGAATAATCCAAGTTTGAGATTTGGTAGAGCAAGATCAGCATTAAAACAAGGGGGCAAGAGACTCAGTAGAAGAGGATAATGTGTAATTAAAATGTTCGCGAAGAGATCAGAATGGGGAAGGAAGGACAGGGTAGGCAAATTCAAGGATGAGACCTGGTTAAAAAAACAAAACAAAAAAAACTAAAAAAACAGAGCAGTAGAGGAATTGGAGAGCACAGTAAAGGTTTAAAAAAAGGTTAGTGATTATAAAACAGGGAAAGATGCAATAATAGCATATTATGATCAAATAAAGGAATTTCAAAGTTCATGAACATTCATTTGGAATCCTTAATGGGTGATTGCAAGATGAAAGCTAGTTTGGATGGTTTGTAATTGATAGTTTGTAAGTTCCTGGTGATTTTTCTTTCTTCTTTGGTATAATTAATTTTTCATTGTAAACTTCAGTGATCCTTGATACACTTGACTTCCCCACATCAACAGCTACTGCAATCCTCTCTAACAGTCATTGAAGCATGCTCTTTAAGAGGTTCAACTTTATACAGTTCCTTGGAATAAAACACAATCTTAAAAGTAAAAGAATTGAAGCCATAACAAAAGAGAGCAAAAGAATATTCACAAATGGTATGAAATCTAGCATTCACCTGACAGAGAACTAACTAAAGGTGGGGAAACCAGCTCAATCTGGTTTAAATTGGT